>JARHVA010004023.1:1415000-1467500 GCA_037957365.1 Torreya grandis
GGTAGTGAAGGATATATATTAGGTTTTAATATTTTTGTACTATGCATGAGATATGGTTCATAAAAAATGATAGGGTCACATAATGAGATAAATAATTAGGCACAACTAGATAGTGAATGTGATCCTTTGAATGACAAGAAGATTTACAGTTTAAGGGTAGAGCACTGATATGTATTTTCAAGTATATACCATAATATATGTGTACCTACTTGTATGAAACACAATTTTTTTTACATGATCCTAATTTGAGCGTTTTATGGTATATGGCCTATAACCAATAGCATGTTATAGTATAAATTAATGCATATAATATAAAATATAACATGACTTAAATGTTTGAAAAGAAAAAGAGCAAGGAAGGAGCACACCTATATGTTGTTACAACCATGTTTCCCTTTCATACTTTGACTTCGTAAAGATAATTTCTTGTGAAGCATTGGAGCTAAGGGAGGCTCAAAAATAAGCCATAGTTTTTTTAAGAAGGATATTGAAAGGTAATTATGTCCTCAATCTAGTGTAAAGATGAGTTATGACACAACCAATGAGATCATTAAAAATCAATCACATAACTCAACTGACACTACAATAAAATCCAAGTTAAGTGGTATAACCAAATCAACATAAAAAATGGAAGTAGTGTTAATCCATTAATGGAATTTAATTTCAACCACACTACTAAAATAATACAAATCCTATAGATAAAAAATGCTCAAAAATGGTGTTTCCTAGTCAAATTAGTGTTTCTTGGTAAATAAGTTTGAATAAGTTTGGATATGTATTTGTAATTTCTAGTGGAATTGCATGGAATATGTACCTATAATTTGTCTCAATATAAATTATATGTCAAAATGTAACCTTTTAACTATAACTATACATACTTTTTGTAGAAAATATAAAAAAAATGCCCCAAATCTATAAAAGTTGGTGTAATGTGTATATAATTATGACCCAACTATATATCTAAATCATGTAAATTGTATCAAATGCTATCAACTATGTAAAATGTGTATGTGTGTATTCATGTCTCTATGACATGCTTAGAACTAATATTCAACCCATTTTGAGGTTAGGGGAATGGAATATGGTAGTCACCTTAGCTTAAAAGGATAAGATAATTGTATTATATGTGTATGAATCATATAACATATATGAAGTAACATTTCTAAGTAGATATCTCAATTAGGCTCATATTATGTGATCACAAAAATCCATAACATGAATGATATGGATCATGGAAACATCTATAAAGTAACAATACGAGCTTAAGAAACAATCAAACACACACATAAGAGCACTCAATGCCACACAAAAATGGGGTCTATGGAGACTACAAACAAGGGGCATATTAAAATATTGAACACTCAAAGGAGTGATATATTTGAATGTCCACACCAAAAAATAAATAATCATACAGTAGCATAGGAGCTAACAAGATAGGAAAATATTCAAATCTTCCACAAGAAATATAATAACAAGCAATAAAAAGACATTCAAAGAAGTGACCATGTGAAAAAATGAGGTAAAGTCACCAGCATAAGCATGTGATACTATTCATAGCATATATGTTTTAGTAAAAAATTTCATGTAACATAGAATATAAAGTATACCATGAAAGATGTAATCATGAGCATAGACATATGTAAGCATTAGTATATATTCTCAACATGATAATGGAAATGTGATCATAAAATAATATAACTTGTGTCAATTATGATCAAGGAAGTATATTCCCCTAGTGTAGTGTGAAATGTGATAAGAGGAAAGGTCCAACATCTATATGTGTAGGTACCATGTATTTAGTGTATACCTCTATCACACTCAAGTATGCATGAAACATATGTGTATCTATAAAATAAATGATATGTTGTCTACTAACATAAAGTAAATAAATAGGATACCAAGGAGATAGTAAACATGTGAATGTTGAGTATTTTTGAATTTATTTATATATTTTTTAATTTTATTGAATATATATATATATATATATATATAATTTTTTGTAAGGAAAAATGTCTAACCTGTGATCCCATATAAGGTATGCTCATAGGAAACTCCAAACTCATAATATGGTCCATCAAACTTGTGATATTGTCAAAGGGAATGCATAAGTGTCATATATGGAAATGTAGAATATGTGGTACTATGAGTATGTCTCATAGGACTTTTTGGCCATGAAGAGGTAATATAAGAAATAGTTTTTCTTGAAACCCATTTTTTTATTTCTTTGTGGTTTCCTTGATGCAACTATAATTGGAACCTATTTATTTGATCTTAACTAGGTGGACCACATAGGTGTAGATGAGGATTTTATGAAATCTAATATGAATCTCTAGTGTAATGGTATCTTATATATAGGCCACCTAGGTAAGGGGATTACATATTTCCTACCCTTTTTTAGATGATTAAGCTTAACAAGTTATATAATTAGCTACTTGGGGATAAACTTATCTTGTTCAAGTGGATATTAACATAAAATTATAGAAACTATGACTACCCCATTCGTATGAATGTATTTAATACACCCATGCACTATGGAGGGTACTACAAGTAGTTTATGTATCCAAGGTAATACCAATAACATATTAAATAATATTGTATATATAATAAATAAAAAGTTTGTAACCACATATGCTAGATAAACTTGTAAAGGTAAATCAATCTCATAAGGAAGATGATAGAAATACCCAATTTTTAAATTTGTTTACTTTAAATCACATGAAGCATAATTTTATCAAGGAGATAATCAATAATGATGGTCAAATTTCCTCTAATGTTGATGATATTAATAATCAAGTGTACTATTTTATAATAATTTGTACAAAAATAATTTCAAAAATAATAATATAAGATATGAACAAGAATTTTACATGTGATACCGGAATTGATTAATCAAGAGGATAATGATATGCTTACAACTATTATCTCGAATGAAGATCTAAAATTTATTCTCTCCAAGATGACTTTGGATAAGGCTCCTAGTCTAGATGGATTCCCCATGTCATTTAAAAAAAAATTCTAGGACATAATTGGGGATAGTGTGGTTGTAATTGTGAATGAATTGCTTGACACTAGGTAGTTTCTCAAAGAACTCAATCATACTTTCTTAGTGTGTATCCCTAAAAAGGAAGGGACTGTTAACTTTTTAGATTTTCATCTTATTAGCTTGTGTAATTTTTTTAATAATATTATCACCAATATTATTGCTTTTAGGATGAAAATTATCATGGAAAATATTATCCAAGCTCAGTAAGGAGGATTTTTACTAGGCAGATAAATTCAAGATGGAGTGATCATGGTTCATGAAGCCATTCATTCAATGGAAAAAAGCCAAAGATAATCTATTGTGCTTAAAATGGATATGGTTAAGGCATATGATAGATTGGACTAGAGTTTTCTTGATAGAGTTATGGATCAATTTGGTTTTCATGTAAATTTAGGAAAATTATTAGAGCTTTTATAACCAATTACATGTTTTATGTGTTGGTTAATGGGGTGACTCATGGTTTCTTCAAAAGTACTAAAGGTGTGAGATAGGGAAACCCTCATTTCCCCATTCTTGTTCATCACTATGGAGGAATAATTGAGCATATTCATATCTAATGCCTTAGTTAGATCATAATTGAAAGGTTTTAAACTAGTTAGGTCTTTAGATCCAGTGATACATCAACAATTTATGGATGGCACTATTCCCTTGGATGAAGAATTTATTCAAGAATAAATAAAAATTAAAAATATATTGGTGATGTATGAAAAGGAATATAACTATAAAATAAATTTTGATAAGAGTTCTATTTATTTATTTAATATGTCAGTGGATAGACAAGCTAGGATAGCTACTCTTTCGGGGTGCCAAATCAACGAACTACTATCCTCTTACCTAGGAATGCCTCTATTCAACAATCAACTTTAGGTGGTAGTTTGGATCCCTTTTATTGAGAGATTCATAAAAAAATCTCATAAGATGGAAAGGTAAGCTTTTATCCTAGGCTTCCAAGGTTGTTTAGATTAAGAGTGTGTTACAAAGTCTTTTGATGTATATTATTTCACTATTCAATTTGACTAAAGGAGTGGAGGAAAAATTAAATAACATTCAATGAAACTTTATTTGGGATGGAATATAATAAAAAACAAATTTTGTCTTATGGCTTGGAGTAAGGTTTTCTCTAAGAAAAGATATGGCAGACTTAGTTTAATAAATCTGTAGTTGATGAATAAATCCCCCATTTCAAAATTTATTTAGATATTCAACAAAGTGAGATAAGTTTAGGTTAAAATTATCTCTTTTACATAACTTGAAGGAAGATATTTGATCTTTGTCCTAGAAGATGAATAATTTTCTAGGGGCTCACATATTTGGAACTTCTTAATTTCTAATAAGGAGTTCATAATTTCAAGTTCTAAATGACAAATAGGCAAAGGATGTAGGGTTGATTTTTAGAGGGATAAATGGATTTATGACACACCACTATATCAGAGTGATATAGGTCTAAATTTTTAAGATAACATGAGGTATAAATATGGTTATAAGGTGGAAAACTATTGGTAAGAGTTGGAGGGAATTAAAATCTGGAAAAGGTTAAGCTTAGAAAACTTAAATAAATAAGAGAATTTGAAGATATCTAACCTAAACAATTTGATTCAAAATGTCCATATCCTAGGGGTTATTAGAGAATACCAAAAGGTCTAGATGGACTCATTATATGGTTAGTAAAAAGAAAAATTGGGTTATAACCTACTCATACAAGAACCAAAACTTAATGTAAACTAGGAGAATATTTGGGATAAATGGCTTAATCTAAAAATAAGTTTTTTATTATGGGTGGCAATTCAAAATAGAATCTTAATAATTGATAATATTAGAAAATGAGACTACATTATTATCAATAGATGTGTGTTATGTGAAGAGGGTAATGAATTGGTCTTTCATTTTCTTGTAAACTACTCATTCTCTCAAAAGATTTGGAGTCATTTTATTTACAAATTCAATATCTTGTGGGTGAAATCAAGATCCCTAATGGGTGTGTGATAGTCTTGGAGATGCCCATTTCAAAATTTCCACCTCAATAAAATTTGGAAATTGTCTTTTCCTCATATAATTTGGGGGATCTAGGGACAATGGAATAATATACTTTTTAGGGGAAAGAGATACAACAACAAATTTATCTCAGTAAGAATTTTTGAACTCATTAAGGATAATTATAAGATTATCCATATTAATAAAGGTAAAATCTTACTTAATTTTGAACAAATCCTAGTTCTAAATTGGAAAATAGATCCCTTTGAATTAGGTAAACTAGATCCTAAGGATGAAATTAGGAAAATAATGAAATGGAAACTTGCCCCTGAGGGTCGGATGAAGCTCAATTTTGATGGAGGTTCAAAAAGATACCTGGGTGTAGTGGGGGGAGGTGGAATCATCATAGATCATAAGGGAAATTTTATTGTTGCATATGTTGGAGACATGGGGGTGAGGTCAAATTATTAGGTAAAATATTTGATAGCATTATGGGGGATCAGATTGGCAAATCAATTGAGTGTACAAAATTTATTGGTGGAAGGAGACTCTCTAAATATTGTGAACTATTTATCCATGAAAAATGTAATTAGTTGGTATATCAAAAAAGTATTAGATGAATCTATAGCTCTATTGGGCTCTTGTCAGTAGTTTACCATTCAACATACTTATAGGGAAGGGAATGGTATACAAGACTAGTTAACCAACAAAAGAGAGAATAATGTGTGTCTTACAACTTAGATGGGTAATGAAGTATCCATAGTGAGGTGTTACTAAAGATTAAAAATTAATGAAAACCTAATGTTTTTAACCTTATGCATATTTTCAAATCCTCTAATTCCTATAAGATTCTTTTATAGTTTTATTTTGAGTTGGGAACTCATTTTTTTTTGTTTTAATATTTTGGGGTTTGAAGGAGAAGCTTCTAGATGCCTCAAAACATCTTTTAGATGACCAAAACACAATATAAAACTAAACCTCCTTGTAGTTTAATTTAGTGAAGTTCAAAAATAGGGAAATATAGAGTGGATATGAGGCAAGAAAGATGGGTCTACCTAATAGAATATAACTAAAATTACAACCTGAAGTTAGGAAAAATGAAAGAGTCTAGGTAGCTCTATAAGTGGGAGGTTTCACTAGATTTATGGAGAAGATTAAAGGATTTGATAGACATTTCTAAATTTTTTTTTTGAAATACTAGGAGGATAAAATAATGTTAATGAATAGATTTACTCTCAACATCACATCAGAACTCATTTATCATGTGATTGGGTTGGTGATTGAGGAAACGAAGAGTTACTACTCACCAAGAAATTTAAAATTGGACAAAGAGGCATTTCTATAGGATGGAGATAAATTGGAATAGATTCATAATGATTTTGATCAAGAATACTTACCCAAGACATATATATAGGTTGCCTTTCATCTAATGTAGTACGTCACCTTGGAAGGTAGGTACAATTTAGTTAGATGTTTGTTATTTAGAATGTTAAATTATTTTAGGCATGGTGTGCCCTTCAATATCCCATTTCTTATTCTAAACTCCATGGAGGTGTCGATCATGAAATATAAACATGAAAATTACTCAACACCTAGACATGAGGGAGTGATCTACCTCATTTTCAAATATTTTAAGGGTATGAATCAAATCAACCCAAACATATCACAACCCTAGAAAGAAAAGATAGAAGAGGGGCTATTGATATAAGAAAAATTTAAAAATTATGGATAAAATATCCTAAGAGTCTGAGAAAGGTTAATGATAACAATAAGAAACCTATGGATAATATAATTAAGAAGGATGAAGGAAATAATCAAAATCAATATGAAAACATCAAAAAATGACTATGAAACTCATCGAAGTCTACAAGGTTTAGTCAAGGGAAATAGGGGAACTAGGGTCTTCAAGGCATGCATAGTAAAAAGGGAGATTCGATGGGGGATTTTATTGATGTTAAAGAGGGAAATGAAGATCCAAGGAAGTGTCAAAAATAATTATAATAGGGAATCAAACTATATTGAAATATAATAGTAGATGAGAATGTGAATAGGGGACTATTTATGTTCCCACAGAGAAAGGGGAAACTTCTCAAAACAAACATTTGAAGGGCCAAAATGAGGTTTTTAATAATTTGGTTACCTAATTTAAAGGTATGGAGATATTAGATAGGATAATTAAATAACTTGACATCCAAAAATATATCATGTGGTGGTTTATGCGAGAGATCATAGAACTTAAAGGTAAGTTTAATTCCCTCTAATAGGAAAACTTAAGGATGAGTCAACTCTTTTCAGCCAAGAAGGAGGATAAAAAAAAATTGAGTTTATCATTAAGGGTTAAGATTTTAGAAGAATAGAATTAGAAACTTCTTAATAACATAATTTTTTAATTAAATTGTAGCAAAGTTACATTGTGTGAGGGCATATAAAATGTTGAAAACTTATGAGCTCACCTTAGTGAGCTTTTTGAACCTAGTGTCATTGACAAAGGGAAGGGTAAGAAGGGGCAGAGCATTGGATTGTAGTATGTCATGGAACAATATAAATTATTTTTATATATTGATATAAACATGAAAATGATGAAATCTTATTGGGAAGATGTTTCTAGTATTTTATATTTGGAGTAGTTCTTTGGTTATTCCTTGTTGGTTTCTGGGCCATTTTTTAGCTATTTTTGGGCTTGGGTAGTCATATTTTTGTTATGTCATTGGTAGAATATGGTTTTTTTTGTACTTCTCTTATGGTCTAGGGATTCTAGTTAAAAACCCCCCTTAACTTGAATAAAAAATCTCACAAATAGCATATGGTGATGTCCCATTGAATGTGTTGGTTGAATATTTTGTCTATAAGCATACTGGTAAACAAAATAGGTCTGATCAGCCAAAGTAGGAAGATTAGTCATCCAAATGTGTAAGTTTATCACATCAGAAGGAGACTACTCTCTCCTCTCATCAAGGGGAGGTTCCCTATGGATATGCTATATATATGTATAAATAGAAAATAATACTCAAGGATAGGACAAGCCATCCATCTCTCTTTCTTCAGAGATGATGTGTACAAAACAAAGGAAAAACTCAAGGGAAATGATAGACAACACTCCTCTTCTTTCAAAAGAACTATTCAGCCAGCCACAAGAATACTCTTGGAAATAAAAGTAGAATGTAACTGAGGGTATAATAACCAGCAAATTGAGACACAACACAAAGTCTCCACCTAAAATGCTCAATATTAATATACGAAGGACAATAAGGGCACAAAGTCTTCTCAAAGTCCTTTACACAACAATGAAAAAAAAACACACTGAAGGCATCTATAGGGGCATAAAGTCTCTCCACAATTGATTCTTCAGGACACCTTCCTGACTAATTTTACTAATCTTGCTTGTTAAATTAATGAAATGGAAAATATATCAAGGAAAAAGACATAAGAATAGTTTCCTCAACAACAAAGATATCACAGCACAAAGTCTAAAAAGGTCCCTTGCTTTCTTATTCCAGTAAAAAAATATGATCAACAGACTGAGCACAAAGTCTTAATGATGCCTCTCAATTTGGGTAGAGTTTCATTTAGATTGTCAAAAAAGAGATCCTTTTATAATGAAACAAAGTCCCTTATATAACCACTTCAAGAAGGAATCAAGAACAGTAATACATCATGATGCATTGGGAACTGTTAGGAAGATAGGCTAGAACTTTGGGGCATTTTACCCATTTGATCTTCTTAATGTAGATAAACAAGCCACATAATTGAAAGATTGCAACTTTTAATGTCCACCTGGCGGTCTGATCTTGTCTTCATCATTCCTCCTTTTCTGGTTAATTGAATCGGGTCTTAGATTCATTCATTATTATATCTTTCCTTGCTTTCTACTAGTTTTGGTCCTGAATTTTGGGAATGCATTCAAGTCTGTAAATTCAAAGGATCAATGGCTATTTCATGGGCTTTAAAATTGACATTTACATGCCCATCGATGTGCTCTCAATGGCTAGTTCACTGTCTTGAATTTGACATCTTCAAGTGCATCACCCCTTGGTCCTCTTCCAACTTTCATCTTTTCCCTTTCAGGCTTTAAGAAATGATCTTTGAATGGGTCAAAAATATCCCTTTACTTTGGCCACCGAGAGTCCCTCACAAGGGCACCTACCCTTTGAGGTCCTTCGGTAGCCGTTTCAATTTGAGTCTCCCACAAAAAATCCTTTAGGCAAATTCTTGGGTGTTTTCCCCCACGGGTAATTTTTGTGGACATTTATCCCACAAAAAATTCCTGTAGACAATTTGTCTAGGGAAAATTCCCATTTACAAAAAGTCTGCAGAAATTTGTTTCGCAAAGTCTTTGACTGGTCTTCAAATTTTTTGCGCCTGCAGTCACTTAGAATTCTTTTAGACTTTTGGTCTGAAGGAATTCCTTTAAACAAAAGTCTAAAGGAATTCTACCTTAGACAATTTTAAATGCCTTAAACAAATCTGAAAGAATTACCTTTTGGCTTCCTTGAAAAATGACCCTTCTAAAGGGTGCTTTTATTGATTAAGTGTCCTCTGCAAGGGCATTTATCCTTCGAGAAGTTTCCTTCTGCATTGAACCACCCCTTTGAACTTTGGTGATGAACCATTCTATTGAACCAGGACATTAAACCAATTGGTTAAACCAATTGGTTGAACCAAAAATTGTTCAAGCTGATGGTTCAAGCTGATAGTTTAATTGGATAAAACAAGCCGATGAAACTAAACATTGAACCAAACATTAAGAACTTGCCTTTGAACCAACAGTTGAACCATTTCATTGAACCAATCAATTGAACCAAGGCTTTGAACCAAAATGGTTCAAGCTGATGGTTTAGTTGAATGAACTGACTAAATGAACCAAGTAGATGAACCGAGTGAATGAACCTGCTATGGAACTTATTCATTGAACCAAGATGTTGAACCAAGTTTTGGTTCAATGGTTCAAACAAAGATTTGAAAAATGTCTTTGAACCTGTTGTTGAACCTTGAGACGTTGAACCAAAGGATGAACTGAAGGAATGAACCAACTGAGTGAACTATTTGGTTGAACCAAAAGATGCTGAGTAAAATAAAGTGTTGAATCACTTGGTTGAATCGAGCCATTGAACCGTTCCTTTGGTTGAACACACCGTTGAACCTTAAACCCGTTAAACCTTTGAACCAAAGTGGTTTAATGGTTCAACAATTCAAGCTGCCTTGCTTTTGTTAAGTGTTTGGAATTTGATGAACCAATTGCAATGATTGAACTTTAAACCTTGATGAAGCACTTAAATCTTGTCAATGATGTTGAACTTGTTGAACCCGTTAAACCTTTGAACTAAAGTGGTTCAATGGTTCAATGGTTTAATGGTTCAAGTCTCCTTTTTCACTCAAATGCTTGTTGATGGATAGTTTTGATTGAACCAAGGCTCTGAACTAATCTCAAAGAATGACTAAGTGTTGAAAACTGATTCTTTTGACTGAAACTGCCTACAGAAGCCTTTGAACCTATATAAATGAACTTGCCTGCAGAGTCTATAGAAACCAAATTCATAGATTTTCTCTAACCTTGAGAGAGTTCATAGAAATCAATTTGTATAGCCCATTGGACTTGACCTGTAGAGTCCATAGATTTTTTTTTCTTACACAGTCTGTAGACTTCTCTTCCTATTGAGTCCATAGATTCAAGCCTGTAGAGTCCGTAGATTTTCTGAGAAGCTTGGTAAATGAGGAATTTGAATGTCTGGGACAAATTTTGGAAATGGAAGAGACAATTTTGGTCTGTAAGACCAAAATAGTTCAAATGTTGTCCCAAAAATGACTGCTATTTTTGGGGGACAACAGCTAGCTCCAGTTGGGGAACTTCTATCAATTGCAAAAGGAATTGAAAGGAGTAGAATCCAGAATTTCTAGTGTCTTCATGTGTACCATTGGGCTTCAAATTCATACTACCTAGAAATGAAAGGCATCAAAAAGAAAACAAACAAAAACAAAATAGAATTAAAAATTGTACAAATATACATATATATAGAGGCAATGATCTGATACTTCAAGAGTTGAAGTGTTTCAGATGCTGCCCATTGTGAGGTAGAGAAAAGTGTGTGCCATCTTGGTATTTCAATAGAAATCTATTTTCACCAATGTGTTGATGAATTATAAATGGGTCTCTCCAAAGGGAGTCAAACTTTCCATGTATCCCCTTTGGTTCTCTTCTTTTGTCCCATAGCAGGACTTGATCCCCAATCTAGAAATCATGATTTTTGGCCTTCTAATCAAAGACTTTCTTTACCAAAATTTGATGAGCAATAATTCTATCCACCACCATGGTTCTCTCTTCCTCCAACTGAGTCAGGCACATGATTCTTTTGTCAAGAGAACTCTCATATGTCTAATCTTCAATGGCCTTCACCAATTTCAAGGCTGGTAACTTTAAGGTGATTGGTATCTTAGCATTAATACTATAAAGAAGTTGAAAAGGAGACATACCAATTGCCCTTTTTGGTGTGATCCTATTTGCCCATAGAGCATCAACCAATGCTTTATGCCATGTCCTTTGATTATCATCTGCTAGCTTCTTGATAATAGTTACCAAATTCTTATTGCTGGACTCAACTTGTCCATTCCCTTGTGGAAAATAATTAGAATAATGAGAGAGTGTAATTTTATAATGAAAATAGAATTGCGTAATCTCTTGAGAGGTAAAACAAGCTACATTATTAGTAATAATTTTGAGTGGAACTCCAAACTTGGAAATGACATTCTCTTTGAGGAAGTTGCATACAACTTCTAAAGTAGCATGCTTAGTTGGGATTGCTTCTACCCACTTGGTGAAATAATCAGTTGCTGTAAGGACATAATCATGTCCAGCACTTGAAGATGGGTTTATTGTCCCAATAAAATCAAGTCCCCATTATTGGAAAGGTTCCTCTATGATTATTGGTTTGAGAGGTAGGGCAACCAACTTGGGTCTTCCAATAAATTGCTGGCAAAGTTCACATTTCCTCACCCACTTATGTGCATCTTGGAAAAGAGTTGCCAGTAATACTTGGCTCACAGAATTTTGTGAGCAGTCACAAGAGCAAAAAAATTTCCTCCACAAGCTAGATTATGGAAAGATTTCAAAAGTTGGGTTTGTCATTCTTTGTCTACATAGTGAAGGAATACTTCATCGATGCTTCTATTATACAAGCCATTATCCCAAAGGACAAAATTGGTAGCTTTCTACTTGATAGTCCCTTTTCTTTGTAAGACAAATGAGTAGGACATTCACCATAAGTTAGAAAATAGGCAATACCTAAGTACCATTCATTGGTAGTGGAGACAAAAAGGACTGTTGGCATATCTTCCACTTTAGCTTCTTCATGTTGTGTATCTTCTAGCTTATTGTCAGCCATTAATTGGCATAGGCCTTTACCCCTAACTAGCTTTGTCAACTTGATATCTAGATCAAACTCTTGAATCTTTGCAATCCAATTACCTTTTTTGTGCCAAACTCCTACTGAGTTCATATAGACTTGACTGTAGTGTTAAGAACTAAGGCAGTAGTGTGTGAATTTAGAATATAGAAGTTGAAATGTTTGACTACTTTAACCAATGCATATGTGTGCTTCTCTATATTTGAATACTTCATTTCATGGGTTTTGAGAGGAAAACTCATGAAAGAGATAGGGGATTCCATACCTTCCTTGTCTTGTTAAACAAGAATCACTGAAAGAGTGTGTTTAGATGCATAGCTATATATGATGAAATCTTTGTGTTAATCTAGACAAACCAAGGTAGGAGCATGAGCAATGGCAGTCTTGATATCTTAAAATGCTGATTTGCCTTCTTTAGTCTAGCTGAAGGTGGTCTTCCCTTTCATCATGCTCATAATGTGTCTTGTCTTCTCAGCAAATTTAGGGATCAATCTCTGTAAGAAATTAACTTTTTTGAAGAAATAGTGAACAACATTTTTACTTGTAGGCAAATTCAGCTCTTGAATAGACTTGACTCTGTCTGAGTCTATCTTTATGCCTTCTTTAGACATAATGTGTCCAAGGAGTTTCCCTTATGTTACTCTAAAAATAGACTTCTTAGGATTTAGGGAAATACCATTCTAGTGATAGTGCTCCAGCACTTGTTGTAAGTGGTGTACATGATCAAATCAATGCTTTGAAAAGATAGTTAACTCATCAAGATATACCACTATGAATTTGCCAATCTCATCTTTGAAGGACATTTCCATTGCTCTCTAAAAGGTAGCACCAACATTTATTAAGCCAAAAGGCATTCTTTTATATGCAAATGTACCCCAAGGTGTGGTGAATGTAGTCTTGTGTTGGTCAGCTTCACCAACTTCAAATTGATTATAACTTGAGAAGCCATCCAACATTGATAACATCTCTAACTCTGTTACTATTTGAAGCACTTGATCCATAACTGGCAAAGGATAATTATCCTTCAAAGAGGCTTGATTCAAATTTCTAAAATCTACACAAATGCAAATTTTTTCCATTTTTCTTCCTTACAGGCACTATGTTCACAATCCATGTAGAATGATGGATTGGGAAGATGATTCTAGCATTTAACATTTTCTGTATCTCAAACATAATAGTACCTAAAAATTTTAGATTATATTATCTGAATTTTTGCTTATAGGGTGTTGAATCAGCCTTGAGAGGAATGTGATGGCAGATTTCATCAGGTCTAAGAGACTTCAGGTCTTCATAAGAATATGCTAAGACATCCATGTATTGATGGAGCAAAGAGGTGAATTTGAATCTTTCTTCAGGGGTGCAACACTTACCAATGTTGACCATCTTGGGATTTTCTTTGTTGGTCAGATTTACTTGGTCAAATCTCTGAGAGAAATTTGAATCTATTTTCTATTGTTTGACGAATCTATCATGTTTGTAAAATAGCTTCTCAAGAGAAACCAAGCCTTTGAGAATTTTTTTTCCTTTCAGCTGTAGGAATTCTTCATTTATATCTGAACTAGATTCAAAAATAGATTCAAACTTTTGAGATTCACTGCCTTCAAAATACAACTATTCAAATTGTCTTTTCATTCCAAGAAGACAATGATTTGATGATCATTATTGAATATTTTCCAATGATTAGCATTGTCAGGAACACTTGGTCTATAGACTAGCTCAATGGTATACTTGTCTTCTTTGAAATCTGAATGAGGAACTAAGAGAGTTCTTGAAACAACAAGTGCATCATCTCTATCATTAGATTCTTTAGGTATGGTAGAAATGTTGAAAGCATCAAAGATTTCAATTTGTTCCCAAACCAGGTTGTGATAGTAGCGTAACCTCTCATTCTTGGTCTGATATAGATTTTTCACTTGATAGACCACTAATTCAGCATCCCCTTTGGCATGAAGAAACTTGATGCCTCTTTCTTGAGCAGCCTTCATGCCAAGCAACATAGATTCATATTCAGCTGTATTGTTAGTGTTGGTGAATTGTAATTTATAGGATGAAGTAAACATATCTCCTTGAGGAGATATCAAGACAATCCCAGCTCCCAAACTAGTATAGCAATAGCTACCGTCAAATTCCAGAGTCCAAATCTCATCAGACACTAACTTTTCTTTAGACTTTCCCTCATCAAAGATGGAGGGTCTTTCTTCATCTATATATAGAAAGAAGTTACCCATACCTATAGATTCAAAAAGGATTTGAGCTTTAGGAGCTGATGTTTGGGTAACTACGTATTTTGCCTCCTTTTTAGGAAGTAAACTCTTCATCACGCCTTAGATAGGGATCCTTGCTTCAGATAGATCCATATTCAGTTCTACTCCTACGTCCTTACAAAAATTTCATCCAAGAAAAATGCCATAGGATGCTAGAATGTTAGCCACCAGGACAATCATCTTAATCCTCTTGTCTGGAAAGGTTGTGAATGCAAAGTGGGCATCTTTAATTTTCCCTAGTAATGGTACTTGCTTATTCTCCATAGAAAAACATCTTCAAAATGTTTTGGTTAGTGTGAGACCAAGAGACTCAACTACTTTAGTAGGCATGACATTTTCAGATGTGCTTGAGTCTCTATTATATAGTTACTCAGCTTGTGGCCATTAATTAACAGGGAAACATAGAAGGGTTCTATTTTTCTAGGAGCAGCTGGAGGAGTAATGAACAAATTATTTGGAATAGGCATGTTCTTTGGAGAATCAAGAGTTATTTTTTTAGCTTTTTGTCCTATAGGGATAGTTTGGTTTTTGACATATTGGACCAACTTATTCAATTGATCAGGATTGGACTATAAGTATTCAAATTTAGACATCTGTATTTTTGTCTTTTTGACATGATCAATTATGTCAAATGGCTAAATTAAGCTAGGTATAGAAAAAGGTACTTCAACTTTTTGAGTTTTAGGAGGGATGGGAGGTGGGCTAGTTTGTGAATTGGGAGTAGAAGGTGAAGGTGAAATGGATGTATTTACCTTTTGGGTGATGAAGGGATCCTTTGATTGAAAAGGCAGAGCGGTTCCACATTTAGCAATTGTGATTGCTAGTTGAGTTTTTCCTCTATCTTTTCTTTATTAGCTTGCTAGACTAATTGGTTCTTGGACCTGGTAAACATTGCATATGATCCATCTGAAGCTTCTCCTTTGCTTTTGGGTTCATCCTGGTAATTCAAGAAACCAATGTGGAGATGCCAACTGATTCTTCTTGATTGTCTTCAATGATATTAGCATCATTTTCTTGATTCAATTCAAGTTGGAAAGAGAATTCTAATTCTTCTTCAAGGTATCCCATTGTTGAATTGGTTGGAGGAGCTTCCAGGGCAAGTTTCCCTTGTGGGGGAGGAAGGTGATTTTGTTGTCCTTGGTTCCTGGCAACATTGCCCTGATATGACTGATTTGAGAATGTCCTTCTATATGTAGGATCAGAAGATATTCCTTGAGCCATTTGCTTTTTGAGAGCAAGCAACTCATTTGCTAATTTTTGCACCATTGGATTTGTGGTGCTTGTAGATCCAAATTTAGAAGATGATGAAGCTCTATTTCTATTTGGATCTCTTCTTATTTTCCCTACTAAGATGAGATCATCTTCTACTTTAGTGGCCAATTGTTGAGCTGCAGTGAGATCTATTTGACCAGCACATCTCAAGAGAAAATTGAATTTAGGTAGCTGAAAATTAATGAAAAATCATTTGAGATTCTTAGTTGTAGGTCTAGCAATTACAGGGATTCTATTTCTCAATTTGTCAAATTTAGCTATGAAGGCTCTCATAGGCTCATGAGGTTATTTATTCATATGTGTAAGTTAAGCTAGAAGTGTATGTGCATCTTTTGTAGGTTTGAATCTAGCTTCAAACTTAGCTTTAAGAGTATTCCAATCAGTCATAGATTGAGCCTATAAATGGTAAAACCAATCTACAGTAGCACCTTGTAATGTTTTTGCAAATAATCTGACTACTACATCTTCAAATTTTACTCTAATTACTCCACAAGCTATATTGAATGCTGCAATGTGTTCATCAGGATGAACTTTCCCATCACCATATAATTTAGGGAAATTCTTCCTAGAACTGCATGGAAGCTCATGTAGAGGAGAAGTAAGATTGAGAGGACCAAAATTATTACCCCAGGGGCCTTGAACTGCCATTATAGGATTCAAAAAAGGAGGGATAACAAATCTCAAAGGGGTAATTATAGGCAAAATTTTATCAACAATAGAAGTGGATACTTTGTTTGGTAATGGAGATCTAGCTTTCGTAGGAGGGAAGCTCTTGGTTCATTGGAGATGAGATGGTGAAGGAAATAGATCAAAATCACTTTGTTATACTAGCTCAAACATAGGATCAATGATACCTTTAGCCTTTGGCTTCATGTATACGTTGAATCTGCCACATTGTGAAACAAAAATGGAAAAGAATTGACCTTACTTCAATTAAAGCTTGAGGCTTTAAACTGTGTGTTATTTCCCAGTTAGTGTGAAGGTGAATGGTAAATGGTGAGGCTATGAATGGATAATGCGTAAGACAAATAATGGAGTCGCCATAGTCTGTAATGGATAAGGGTTATAATGATAATGGGTTATATCCCCAGCAGAGTCACCAAAAATTGTTGGTTGAATATTTTATCTATCAGCATACTGGTAAACAAAATAGGTCTGATTAGCCAAAGTAGTAAGATTAGTCATCCAAATGTGTAAGTTTATCCCATTAGAAGGAGACTGCTCTCTCCTCTCATCAAGGGGAGGTTCCCTATGGATATGCTATATATATGTATAAATAGAAAATAATTCTCAAGGATAGGACAAGCCATCCATCTCTCTTTCTTCAAAGATGATGTGTATAAAACAAAGGAAAAACTCAAGGGAAATGATAGACAACACTCCTCTTCTTTCAGAAGAACTATTCAGCCAACCACAAGAATACTGTTGGACATAAAAGTAGAATGTAATTGAGGGTATAGTAACTAGCGAATTGAGACACAGCACAAAGTCTCCACCTAAAATGCTCAAGAGTAATATACGAAGGACAATAAGGGCACAAAGTCTTCTCAAAGTCCTTTACATAGCAATGAAAAGAAAACACACTGAAGGCAGCTATGGGGGGCACAAAGTCTCTCCACAGTTGATTCTTTAGGACACCTTCTTGACTAATTTTACTAATCCTAATTGTTAAATTAATGGAACAAAAACTATATCAAGGAAAAAGACATAAGAATAGTTTCCTCAATAATAAAGATATCATAAAACAAAGTCTAAAAAAGTCCCTTGATTTCTTATTCTAGTAACAAAATATGATCAATAGACTAAGCACAAAGTCTCAATGATGTCTCTCAATTTGGGTAGAGTTTCATTCAGATTGTCAAAAAAGAGATCCTTTTACAATGAAAGAAAGTCCCTTATATAGCCACTTGAAGAAGGACTCAAGAACAATAATACATCATGATGCATTAGGAACTATTAGGAATATAGGCTAGAACTTTGGGGAATTTAACCCATTTGATCTTCTCAATGTATATAAACAAGCCATGTAATTGAAAGATTACAACTTTCAATGTCCACCTAGCGGTCTGATCTTGTCTTCATCATTCCTCCTTTTCTAGTTAATTGAATTGGGTCGTGGATTCATTCATTGTTCTATCTTTCCTCGCTTTCTACTGGTTTTGGTCTTGAAATCTAGGAATGCATTTGGGTCTATAAATTCAAAGGATCAATGGCTATTTCATGGGCTTTAAAATTGACATTTACATGCCCGTCAATGTGCTCTCAATGGCTAGTTCACTGTCTTGAATTTGACGTCTTCGAGTGCATCACCATTTGGTCCTCTTTTGGCTTTTGGATTTGCCCTTTCAGGCTTTAAGAAATGATATTTGAATGGGTCAGAAAGAGCCCTTTACTTTGGCCACCAAGAGTCCCCTGCAAGTGCACCTGCCCTTCATGGTCCTTCGGCAGCCCTTTCAATTTGAGTCTACCAAAAACTATCCTTCAGGTAAATTCCTGAGTGTTTTCCCCCATGGGTAATTTTTGCAAACATTTATCCTACGAAAAATTCCCATGGATAATTTGTCTGGAGAAGATTCTTGCAGACAAAAAGTCCATAGAAATTTGTTCTGCAAAGTCTTTGACTAGTCTTCAGATTTTTTGTGCCCACAGTCACTTAGAATTCTTTCAAAAAAAAAATTTGAAGGAAAAGTCTGAAGGAATTCTGCCTTAGCTAATTTTAAATGCCTTAAACAAATCTAAAAGAATTACCTTTCGACTTCCTTGAAAAATGACCCTTCTAAAGGGTGCTTTTATTGATTAAATGTCCTCCACAAGGGCACTTGTCCTTCGAGAAGTTTCCTTCTACATTGAACCACCCCTTTGAACTTTGCCGATGAACCATTCTATTAAACCAGGACGTTGAACCAATCAGTTGAACCAAAAATGGTTCAAGCCAATGGTTCAAGTTGATAGTTCAATTGGATGAAACAAGCTGATGAACTAAGCATTGAACCAAACATTAAGAACTTGCCGTTGAACTAATAGTTGAACTATTTTGTTGAACCAATTGGTTGAACCAAGGCTTTGAACCAAAATGGTTCAAGCTAATGGATTAAGCTGATGGTTTAATTGAATGAACTGACTAAATGAACCAAGTGGATGAACTGAGTGAATGAACCTACTATTGAACTTGTTCATTGAACCAAGACGTTGAACCAAGTTTTGGTTCAATGATTCAAACAAAGCTTTGAAAAATGTCTTTGAACCTACTATTGAACCTTGAGACATTGAACCAAAGGATAAATTGAAGGAATGAACCAACCGAGTGAACTATTTGGTTGAACCAAAAGACGTTGAGTGAAATAAAGTGTTGAACCACTTGGTGAAACCTAGCCATTGAACCATTCCTTTGGTTGAACACACCATTGAACCTTGAACCCATTGAAACTTTGAACCAAAGTAGTTTAATGGTTCAACGGTTCAAGCCACCTTGCTTTGGTTAAGTGTTTAGAATCTGATGAACCAATTGCAATGATTGAACTTTGAACCTTGATGAAGTGCTTAACTCTTGTCAATGACGTTGAACCTGTTGAACCCGTTGAACCTTTGAACCAAAGTGATTCAATGGTTCAATGGTTCAGTGGTTCAAGTCTCTTTTTTCACTTAGATGCTTGCTGATGGGGATTTTTGATTGAACCAAGGCTCTAAACTAATCTCGGAGAATGACTAAGTGTTGAAAAGTGATTCTTTTGACTGAAACTACTTGCAAAAGCCTTTGAACCTATATAAATGAACCTGCATGTAGAGTCTGTAGAAACCAAATTCATAGATTTTCTCTAACATTGAGAGTTCTCATAGAAATCAATCTGTATAGCCTACTGGACTCCTACAGAGTCTGTAGATTTTCTTTTTCTTGCACAGTCCGTAGACTTCTCTTCCTATTGAGTCTATAGATTCAAGCCTACAGAGTCGATAGATTTTATGAGAAGCTTGGAAAATGAGGAATTTGAATGTCTAGGACAAATTTCTGAAATGGAAGAGACAATTTTGGTTTTTAAGACCAAAATAGTTCAAATGTTGTCCCAAAAATGACTGTTATTTTTGGGGGACAACAGAATGCTATGACTATTTTGTTTTAAGGGTATAAATGATCATTTGTATATTCAAAATGTGTAAGTATATTTTAAAAAATAAAATATATTATAACACTAATAAAACTAATTTAATAAGTAAATAAATGAGACAAAATATAAATAAAACCCTTGAACCTGACCAATATTGAGATCATCAGAAGGTGAACAAATAGTTGGTGGAAATGCATAATCCTCAGGTAGCTATATCCTTTTATCAATGATGATTTTGGGAAATATATAACAAAAATTATGAAAAATAATGGAATCATAAAGATATAAATTCAAATAAGAAAGCAAGTGGACTTATGCGTGGACATCAAAGAACTTATTGTAGGATCAATGAATTCCTTTCTCTAAAACATGTGAAATTTTTGTAGAAGATAATTGTAGACTAAATAAAAGTATGTGAACATAAAAAATTAGGTTTTATATGGATATATAAACTCTTATACATAAATATCACATCCAAAATCTAGATATGAATCTCTCATAAAAGTGAAATACTTGTAATAAATGAGAATAAGTTGTGTCATGGTTCTAACTAATGATAGACTACAAGTTTAGTGAAGTTTATTTGGAGTTGATGGAGATTGGAAAAAAACAATAATGATAGTGAATTTGGAAATCAACAAGGTGAATTAAATAAGAAACAATAAAAAGTGAAATAAAATTAATCAAAAACATTAGAAAACACAAGTCTTGGCAATTCATTTTACAAACCTTACAGATGTTTAAAATGTGATAAAATGCTACCTTATGTAGGTAAAAACATTCCATAGTGGCTATAAAAACCACTAGAGTAGTTTTTATAATTTTTTATATAATATTTTTTAGGTGGTTTATGAAACCACTTCAACAATTTCATTTTCATTACAACATTTTTTCCACTGTAAGGATTTTTTTACAATTTTTAATAATTATACTCAAACATGAAATGTTTAGGTATTAATAGGTCACAAAAGTGAAAAAGTATATAAAAATTTAAGATATGTGTTTGAAACATTTTTTGGCAAAAATAATTACATCATCATTGGTTTTTTTTGAAATGTTACACTGTGTAAAATTTGGGTGCATACACGGCCTTATCTATTGACTAAAAAATTGATTATTATAAATTTAAATAAACTATAGATATTATATTTACTATAATTATGTATAATATGAGTGTTTATATATTTTTATTGTGTTATTTTCATGAAAAAACTTCCATTTTCCTTTCCTTTTCCTTGAAAACCCTAGGGGTACTTGTGAGAGATAGAAAATGACAAAATAATAAAGTGATGCATAATGGTTTGATCTAACCCCAATAACCCCCATTGATAATTGAATAATAGATATGTATATGGATAATATAATGAGGTAATAAATCTATATGTAGTTTTCCCACTTAGTGTAATTATGAAAAGTTGATACTTGACTATATGTGTGTAAGTAGAATTTTTTATTTGATACTTAAAAATGTTAGATATTGACTTGATTTTGAATTTTACAAGATTGATTTGATATTTTTCATAGTGATTGATATTTAAACTGGGAATAATATGAAGTATTTTATTAATGTGTAGTATTACAATAGATAGATGTCAAATAGATATCAAGTCCCTTAATGAATGAATTTTGACATGTATTTATAGTGAATTTTTAAAATAATATTCTTTAGACAACTTTGTAAATGTGTGAAATGACCTAAATGAATATTTATATTTTTGGATATTAGTATTTAAATGGTTTTCACATAATTTAATAGTAGGTAGATATGTTTTTGTTAATAGACTTATCTACCAAACATGGATCTATCCCATAAAGGCACATACATTTATCACAAAGTTGGAATTAGTTTGAGAGTGATATAGAGAAGTTTGAGTAATGAATTCAAAATCTATATGTAGTAGTGATGGAAAATAGAGGGGTCATACCCACATATATATAAATTACTAGAGGAATGGATAATAAGAGTCATGTATTAATCCATTTGGTTTAATAAATGTCAAGAATTAACATTTTTAAGTACCTACAAATAAATATATGTATCTACAAATAGGTTGAAATGAGTATTTTTTGAAATTATAACATTGAGGATTAAATACTCAATAATACAATTCCTATAGAACCAACTATATGAGATATAAATTCTATCCAACTTTTCTTATATATTACAAAAATATTTATTTTTTTAATATGAAAAAATAATTGAATTAGGAATAAAATCCTTAAAATATTTAATGGATATACATTATTATTAATATATTTTTTGATATATATTGAGGGTTTAAAAGGGTCCCTCACCCATAAAAATATTTATATTTATAGATAGAGAGGAAATGAATAATTTATGAGTAATCACTAAACCTTTCCCACAAACACATTTAAAACCTAAAGGAGTGGACCAAATAAAATAGGGAACAAATCCCAATCAAAAACTAGCTTAGGGACATAAAAATATCACCACATGAAGGAAATTAGACATAACAAAAAACCATGAACTTTCACACGTGGAAAGACAACTAAATGTAAAGTAAAGTATTCTAAATGAAAATTTATGCTTCCACTACCATGTTAGTATCCACCTCAATACCATCTAACCCCTGTATAAACTAAAAATTTGAGGAAAAACTAACCTCAATACTACTGATAAGGCCATCAACCAGGATAAAAAACTAAGTGAAGGAACCTTTGAAGATAAATATTCACACATCACCATATTCATCCACAATAGAAATTGTCTCTTCCAAAATGTTCTTTGGTGGAGAGAAGATCCACCAATATAACTGTGTCCACCATTGACTATAACATCCTCTACATAATCATATAAATAATTTTACAAGTGAATGGTTTCAAATATAGTTCCACCAAACCATATCTCCTTCCATTTAAAACCCTAATTGTATCCATGACTCCCCTCTTAACACACAAATCTACCATAAATCAGGTTGCTTGTCCCATCCTTCTATAATCAAATTAGGCCAATATTATATATAGGGTGGTAAAGTGATCCAAGAGTTCTTCCATATGAGAATATGGCACACTCCACTCCCCTAATAGGTATCTATAGAACATACACTAGAATATCATGAGTTTTCACAAAATATTCCTCCAATTCATGAACAATTGAGAGTGGAATTCAAACTAGAGAACAAAATAACATGATCTACACCTACCTTAAGCTTGCTCAATCAAACACACAAGCTTCCTCAAAGACTAGGCCAAACAAATATTTACACCACCCTTTTTTTGCATCCCAATATTTTACAACCTGAAGTAAAGTACTTATGAAATTATAATCCACATCCAAGTTGATTTTGTTTCACCATAGTGCATGCATGTACTCCTAGAAAAAATCACTCTGAATTCGTCAAACACTTTGACACTTGAAATCCAAAAAATAAGACACATCATGTGATCTAATACACATTATATGAAGTATATTTCACATTTTTATACCCTAAAGGAGAATACATGGTCAATCACTTCCACATTTTCCAACACAAATTTCTTGGTTATTTCTTGAGAGAGTCCCACAAAATTCATAGTCAAATATAAAAATCACCAACAGAATTAGTCAATTAAATAAAGTACACCCTTGACCCATAATGAATGTGCAGCATGTCCAAAAATTCACATGTGACCCCATTAAATGCTCATCATATTTTTGAGACCTTAACATAGTATCATAACTAATGTTTTGACATTCTCTAATAGAAAAAAAAATTCTTAGAAATTATCCATCAACTATAGTCCCATCCAAATGTACAAATTAGTATTAATTATGTGGTCACTCTAGTCAATCTCCAAATTTTATAGGAAATATATCTATTTATTATCTTCCATGAATCAATGCCCAATCATCCATGATGATAACTCATCCAATAACTATAAAAAAATTTATATAATATTTTTGTGCCACCATGTCTTGGATCTCTAGGTAGAAATCACATCTATAATGATCTTAAAATCCTAATGTATCATAATATGCTTAATACCACAAAGTTGTGATAGCCGAATGCCCAACATCATTTCTTGAGAATCATCCTCATTCATAACACCTTTAAGACTTATAATAGGGCCATGATCAAGGATCCTAAGAAATCCCTAATGTAACAACCAATGCTAGATTCACCTAGATTACCTCTTTTTGATCCATCACAAATTAGCTTCAAAAATTCCATAGGGGAGTAGTTCGAGTAGTGGTATTACGAGCTAATAAATAATTATTGATTACCATTGACCCCATCAACGAGGTAATTTATATTAATTATTTAAATTGACCCTTAAAATTATTTTTTTAAACATCTACCCCTTTAATGCTTTTTCCTAAGAATGGAATTTAAATTTCCAACCATAATTTTTTTTAAATCATTATACTAGTCTAACAACCTTGAGATCTCTTCTCATGTTTCTTTCTTAATATTTGATATAATTGGGCCATAAAAATTAATGAGAAAAACTAAAATATTTTATTTATAAAAAAAAAAAAATCACATTAAATCTAATTCATCCCTTTCCCCACAATGTCCCCTTCACAAAACTTGGGTTCCAAAGGATAAAAAGATCTCCATATTTCCTCTTAGCTCCACCTATAAAATCTTGCCAATTTTTCCATTAAAATAAAATTATTTTTTCCATTTTTTTCCTAAATTTTTTGTTTACAAAATTAAAATATTCAATATTACTATATTGAACTGAAGTTTCACAAAACATATCTTATTAATAATGTTCATGTCCCTCTCAATCTAACATAGAAAAAATATTTCAATTATAAATGTAACTTCCTCCACCACCATAATAATAAAAATTAGATCTTATAATAATCCAATGTGTCTATTTTGATGGAAGTATCATGAAAACATTAGACCTCTCTTTTCCTTATAAATATTCTTCTTACCATTCTTTCCTCATTTCAAGTCTGATTTATAAGTATATTATCCCCAATAATGTCACAACCTATTACAACTTATTTACTAGACAACATACCTCCTTGAATATTTATAAACATTTTCACATTACCCTTGACCATATCTTCAATCCTCTATTATAAATTATAATTAATAGGATTAATAATAAACTAATTTTCACTAAAATCAGAATCAACCAAGTCCTTAAGATTCATATTTTATTTATTCATCTATATCCATTTTTATACTATGGAGACATGATATTTATAATTAGATATTCCACTACCATCCTAAAAGGGTAAATTATATACATACATTAAATCCTAACAAGAATCCTTATTTGGAATCAACAATGTAGGAACATTGTAACTATTTTTAACTTCACAACTTGTATTTTTCCTTTATTTAATATAAACATGAGTGTCCTTACTAGGATCATAAATATAAACCTTAGTTACATCTAATAGCAAAACCATATATTTTTATATAGTTTAAACGTTATTAGGAACATAAATCATTTTATTCAACTTAAATATAACATGATGTTCACTCTTTTCCATTTTTAATACCTTCATAATGAATATGAATACTTCCCCAACTACTTCAACAACTAACATATCTTATTAGATAGCCACATATCCTATCTTTCCTAGCACCTCAATCACACCCACATTCAAAACAAAAAACCTAGTCACATTTTCAATCATAAAAGCTATATTTTCCTTTCTCTAAGGAATATAATTGAAATCAAATTTCTTAACCTAATCTCTTCTAATCTCCATTCTTTACTAATTTAAAGGTTCATTCATTTAATCATAGTTTGATAAATATAGAATTAATAAATTAGCCACATATTATTGCATTTAATTTCAAATAGGAAATAACCTCTCCATTTCATTTTTTATTGAATCCTTAAGGAATTATACTTGATCTGATTTGTATTCTCAAATAAATTATACTTTAATATGTTTTTTAGGGGAAAAATTATATAATATCTCTTAGAATAATCCTCTTATTCCAATTTCTAAATAGAAGTAAAGTTGTTATAATTTATCTGAACAAACCATGACAATGTCTGCTTAAAATCAACTAAAACTCACATTATCACATAAATGGTTGAATGTAAAGTTTTAATTCTTGAATAAATACTAAAAAATAACCCAAAAAAAATAGAATTATCCCTAAAATATCACCATTCAAATTTTCTTTGGAAATTAAAATAGTCTAATGAATATTTATCTTAGATGTTATATTCTCATATTCCCTTGGTAGTTATCCTTATAAGTTTGAACATAATTTTTTTATTGTTAAAAATCCAATTTTATTTTTATAGGACACAAGATATCTCTTGTGGCCCTCTAAATATGACATTTAATTCATAGAGGTATTTTTGGCCCTCTAAATATGAACCAAAAATACCTATATGAATTAAATTAAAATAATTTTTATTAACCTTTGGACACATCTCAACCATATAATTATTTAATGTATTTAGATAAATCCTTCCCCATAAAGCCTTCCAATAATTCCTATAAAAATCATACTTTCATTGAAAAGCCTTTAGCTTTTCTAGATCAATTAAGATCTCCTTCATTGTTCCTAGAAAACCACAAATATATTAACAGTATCTTTGGGAAGAGTCATAGGCATCTATAAATATAAATTTATGTTTATAAGTTGCCTTATTTTTTAAGGGAATCTTATTCACATTAAAAGAATGAAAATAATAGAAAACATGTTCCTTTTCCACATTATAAATGAAAATAAGTTTTTTAAACCTCTTCCAAACATTATTTCTACTTCCCAATGGAATTTTATTCACACCATAATCAAGGAAATAAATAAAATAGGTTTTATTTTCCATATTAGTACATAATTTTTTTTAACCATCTTCCCATTAATGTTCCTAGTTCTTAAGGGAATTTTATTCACACCATACGGTATAATAAACCTTGAGATTCCTTTTCCAAATTATCCCTTATAGATACTTTATTAAACTTCCTCCCACTCTATTTATCCTTATAAGGATGACTTATCCATTTTTCAAAAAACTATATATACACCCATTGATCTTCCTCTAATTCTCTTGGATATCACCATGTGACCGTAAATCATAACAAATTTTTATCTCTTAAAATGTTCGCTCATTATGGTTCTTAATTTTTATATCTATATATTTATATTACTTTCTTTTGTCCCCACTTATCTAGGCTTATTTAGTAATCCATTACCCCACCCCTTACCAAATTCATCTTTATATAATATAGATACTAATTTATATTACTATTAAATTCATTTAACACCTCCTTACCATATTTTCATTAATGAAATTAAAAATAATCTTTTGATACTCTTAAAGATATTACATATCTAATTGTAATAGATAATTGCCCTCCATAACTTAAAATAATACATCTAGTGACATTTATATATTGTTCCTTCTCTAAACAATCATATCCTTATTTTATAGCTCCACATGTTAAAACATAATCTTATTTAAATACTAATCAATCTTCTCCTAATGTATATCCAAACATTATTCCATATAAACCTCCTAAAACATCAAATCCACAAATTGAGTTTACATTGAAAATTAATTCACATCTTCACCCATTAGTCCCAATTCATCACCTCCTACGTAATCACCTTCATTTGTTGATCTTAAGAATACTATATAACCAAAAATATAACTTCATCCCAAAACTAATAACCAACCATTCAAAAATTTTATCCCACGTTTTAAACCAAATCCACCTTCTTAGCCTTTCTCATGTTGAAAATGGAAAATAGATATTCAACCTAATATTATCCTATTTTTTTGGTTCACCATAAATTAGGAATAAGAACACATTTTAAATCTCTTAAGTTATTTTATAACCTCCTTACATAATTATTCTTAAAAATAGAAATATTATCCTTAAAAAGTATAAGGTAAGTACCATATCATAATTTGAAAAAAAAATTACTTTCACATATTGAAACATATAATGAACCAAATGTGAATCCCTTCCAACATAATATTTCATTTCCTCCAACTATATGTTATTCACTAACCCTTTCATTTTCAATACTTATTCCTTAAATAGTTCACTTTCTTTTTCATAAAACCTCTTCTTATCTTCCTTCTCCATATCCTTCATTCTCTAATATAAAATTAGTTTCACCTAAAGCCTCATGTTATCTTCTAATATTATATCCATTTTATCCATTTCCAATATAGATATTTTTGTGTGTGTGTGTTTTTCACTAATCCTTATTTTTCCAACCTATAATACTATAATCCTATATTATATATGCAAAATCTGAGAGCATACTTATCCTAATGAGGATATTTCTTCAATTATTCAAAAAATTGATATTCAACAGTTCATTCATCAATTCATCTCCAATTTGACCTGAATTTGTATTAACCATATGGACCTCACCATTTTCTTGAACAAAATCATCTTTTCCAACACACTAGTCCACATCCATATGGATCCCTAACTTTCTCAAAAACTAAATCCACATACATTAACTTGTGAAGTACTTGTATACCCATTTATTATAGTAATTTTTTCTCAAATGTTTGAATTTTTTATTTAAAAATGATATATTTCTCAACACATTAGGGTTTTCTATGCCTCTTTCTTATAATTTTCCTATAATGATAAACTAATATCTAAGATATTGCTAAGCAAGCTTGAAGGATTATTAACTTGATTAGTTACACTATTTTTAATCTGGACTTGTGCAAATTTTAAGACATTATCTGATCACTTATTATCTCCTTTATTAATAAATATTTGAATTAATGTTACATTTATTAAAATAGATCAAATAAAAAAGGATAAAATATAATATTAGTATATTATTATATTTAATACTTATTTTAAAATGCTTTTCATATCCTACTTCTAATTATTAATTAAAAGCTATCTTCAACCCTTACCATTATTTTTATTTACTATAGTCATGTAGTTAGTGACTTTCAATTCAATAATTTTGATGAAAATGTGCCTAAGTATAAGTTAGATATAACAACTTATAATGGTACCAAATTTTTAAATAAGAAACATTTCAAAGCTATAATCAATGGAAATATTTTTTAACCTAAGAGTTATGGTAAGAATTTGGTCAATGTCATAGAACAACTAGTTAATATATATGTATAATATTATAACCACATAATATTCAAAATTATCATGTGTAGGGTAACATAAAAGTAGATAAATATAGTGTCAAAAAAAACCTTATATTATATGAATATTATACACTTGAGAAAAACCTTTATACTTTAAGAGTGGATGATATACTTCAATAAATAGTCTTATTAAACTTGTAGAGTCTTAAAATTATCCATAGAGGTTGACCATGAAACTACTAAGTGGTCTTATATAAGTATTACGAATGTGCATAAATAAATATACCTCATGGTCACCAGGTTCCCAAGAAAAATACAAGTCATAAATACCTAGTAGTTACTAGACTCCCATGAAGCCCCAAGTCATACATACCTATTAGCTTCTATGCTCCCAATAATTCTCAAGTTAAATATACATAACCATAATAAGTTTTCAAAGTTTTTTCTAAGTAATAGATTGCTAATGGTCACTAGCTTCATAAGATATCCCAAGTCATAAATGCCTACCTCTCATTAGGATGCCTTGAATGTTTCATGTCCTAGATACATAGTGGTCACTAGGTTCTCAGGAATAATCTAAGTCATAGATATCTAATAACCACTAGATTAAAATTAATTATACAAACCATATATAACTATAGATCACTATATTCCCATAAAAAATTCAATTCACATATACCTAGTGTTCAATAGATTTATAGGAATACTCCATGTCACTAATACCTAATAGTTGTTAGGTTCGCAAACATTCTGATAAAATGATCATACCTAAAGGATTATAATTTCATAAAATTAATAATATTAACCTTTATAACATACCATTTAAATCATGGTCAGAGTAAATATGTAAGATGCAAAATAATAACCATGTAGACTTATAAATAACCAAAAACTTAGAAATATAGAATGAGATACCATAGTATCCAAATATAATCACTAGGATAGATTTATAGAACAATTATTATTTTGTTATAGATTGTGGCACACATTAAAGACCCCTCTTACTGATAAATTCTTGTATTTCCAATCATGTCCCAAAATTACATAAACTTGACATCTATGAGAGGTTAAATAATAATATATGCCACTTGACCTTCTATTCTATAATATTTGAGATCAATAAATCCATCCTAAATGAATTGTATAATGAAGTGTTGTGTATATTAATATGTTTTTTATTCCATTAAAAACATTAATTTTAGAAACTTTAATGGATCCTTGAATATCAAATAATAATTTTGTTGGTTCTTATTCAACTAGTCTAAATTCTCATAGAAGTTGTTGAATCCCTAAAATCTATTGAACAACATTGACCACTCATATATATTATACTTATATTTTTAGCATGGTAATTGATTTTTTAGGTTGTCATTTATTTCAAGAAGAGAATGAGGTACTAGTGCATTAATGACAAAGAAGTTGTGTTTGATAGCTTGGATAGTATATGGCATATGTGTAGGTTAGTGAGGATAAATAAGAGGTTTTGAGGAATCCATAAATGTCTTGGTAGGGATCTAGTACATCATATTAACCTTTAGAGATATAAAAATGCATTATTCTAGCTTAAGAGAATCCAGACCATCATTGCATGCCATGGAGATATGATTCACCCAACAATATTGTGTATTTAATAAAGGTACTCAAAAATTCAACCTTGGTCAAAGGTTTTCATGGATATGTTGTCCATATTGCCAAGAAGGTACCCTAAAAATTTAGTGTCTTGAAGTGTTTCCTAGCTCAAGTTATAAACCTCCAAAGTTGATTCAACAGATTGTGATGTCATAGAGACCATCAAGTTTAAACCTTGGGAAATAGCTATTGAAATTCAAAAATATGAATGTTGGGTTTCAAATGACCATGTGTATTCATTAGACAATTGGGAAAATAAATGCTTATATAATGCATTTTATTGGTCAAATCAACTTAGAGTAAAAGGCAAAGTTGGAGTAGACATCATGAAGATCATCCTCCAAGTGGTGGAATTTCCTAAATTTCTATAAAAGTACATTAATTTCAAGACAAATTCAAAGGTTCTGACTTTGGTAAGAACTGAATAAACTACTGAGCAAATAAATTCATGTAGAGACCAAAATATTGATAATTTTGGCATGGTATAAGAAGAAAATTTGTAGTAGACTCATTTTGTAATAACTTAAAAATGTATTTTATTCATTATATTCCTTAAAATTTAACTTATTTATTTTCAAATTTGACTATGTTTTTTTAAAGGATTGATAGATTTGAGTGAGCTTCTTGAAAAGATGATTTTGGGGTGATTTGGATAGATTTGAATGATGTTTTTCACATTAAATTATTTGAAAAGTCTCATATTATCATAATAATTCATTATAATTTTATGTAAGTGTTCTTACAAATTTTTTAATTCATGTTAACCATGACTAGTTCACTAGGTAGAATGACAGTCTTGTGTAAGTTTGTGAGAATGGCGAGTTGTAGGATCTCTACACTTAAATAAAAAGTTGAGAGTTATAATTATGTGATAGTGGTGATTTTTAGGTTGATAATGTATATTATGTTGTTTTTATGACCTAAATAATTTATAAATTCCTGATATAATTTTGAGAGTGAGGTTAATAAGGTGAAACATGAAAGCTAAAATGGCCTATCTAGCCGTGTTAGAATAGTGACAGACAAGATTGAGAAATTGATATATAATACCAATGATTGAAATAAAAACATATGATATATATATATATATATATATCATATGTTTTTAATTAGAATTATATATCATATAAAAAATATAAATTTTAATTGTAAGTCATGGAATTACCATTACAAGTGTTAAAGATAATGTTCTTCATGACTACATTTTTGAAGCTATAGGAAATTCTATGTAGTCATCTTACAAAGATGAATTTGGAGTGTTTTTCCAAGAGTTGAAGAATAAATTTATTATTAATATGTTAAATATTAATCTTAGGTTCATGATAATTAATTGATATAAATGATAAATCTATGTTAAATTCTAAAAAGTTAAAAGCTTTTGACTATGTTTTTGGAGCATGTAGACAGTTTTTAATGGTCATGTTGCAAAAATATATTTGATGTGTATTTACATATTTGATGAAGTAAAATGGATATAGTGATTACCATATGTTCATAAAGTATATATTAATTATATTTCTCATTTTCTTATGTGGAAAAACTGGGTGTTTACTTTATTTGTGTGAAATAGACTTTTAGGCAGTGAGAAGGACTAATGGCAAGTAGACCTAATGGCATGGTTCAAGGGGTGATTTGAACTAAAATTTGGAATGGACCTATATGAATGTTATAAATGGTATATTAGATTCATATGTGATGTTTTATATACATTTTTAAGAGTCCATAGGTGTTCCAATATGGTCTAAGTGAAATGTGTGCCAAGAGTAAACTTAATTGCATTAGGTCTCCATTAGGCCTAATGGTGGTTTTGGCCCTTAAGGGGTATGAACAACCTATGTGATGATTTTTTAACCTATTAATTATGTGATATAAACTATTTAAATGTTAATAAAAGTGTGTAAATATGTTTTTCCAACCAAGGTGGGTGCAAATAAGATTCAAGTATAAATGCAAGGCAAGATAGGTCTATTTGGGCTAGTTAAGGGCTATGTGAACATAAGAAAAATAAGATATATTTGAGGATTAAAGGTTAAGAATTAGAATATTATAATTAATTATTATATAATAGATATTATTGAAGTGGATAACTAGATAAATTAACCTAATGAGCTAAGAAGGCCATTTGACAGGGGTAGATGGTCAAAAAAAGTTGGGTGAGTTAATTGGCTATTGAGAGACCATCATATCCTCATAAAAGATTTATTTAAGGTATATAAAAAATATTTAAAATAATATATATAATATAAAATATATTAATAAGATTTCACCATTTGTTATTTGAGAAATAAGGTGTCTTGAGGTGATCAAGCTTGTTTTGATTAGGTTGGTGCTTGGTCAGGAGGGAGTTGGATCTGCCTTGTAGGTTGGAGCTTGCAAAGTGTACTTGAAGTGGATGGGTTGGAGAAAATTCACTTAGCAGGTTTGATCCTTCTTTAAATTTGGATCTTGATAAAGGAATAGTTGGGTTGGTGCTTGATTAATGAAGGGTAGTGTCTCACTAAATGTTATTTCATTTCTTATAGGATAGTAGTCCAAGTGGTGTGATAGTGGGTTTTATCATCCATGAGGGTTTCCTACATATATATTTTGTTCATGTGTTGATATAGTATTTATTATATTATTTCTTTTGTATGCACCATTATATCTCTATGCTAGTTTTAATGGTTAAATAATGATAAATGGAATTGAATGAAATGTTTGCACACTGATTCATCCCCCTCCACTCTCAATGGTTATGATTATAATATTTAGTATCAAATCATGTAATTTGAAGGAAGATTTATATATTTAAGGTGGTAATAAAATAAAAATATGGATAATAATCTAGGAAAATAAAATCAAGAGTTGAGATATATGGTGAAAGGTATTAAAGAGTAGATTAGTCTTCCTAAGACATGGAGGAGTAACACTAACTCCAAGGGTGATGAACATGAGATGATCCTAAAGAATCTTAAAGAACACTCCAATTCATTCATGGAACATGAATGATAAATGATTCATATTCAAACTAAGTTTGAGGAAATTTTTTAAGTGGTCAAATAAGATAAGAAGGTCATCAAGGATCTTAAGAGAGAGCTAAAGAATGCATAGGCATGTCTAAGTTCAAAAGAGGAAGAATATACTAAATTGAAGACTAAGGTGAGTTCCTTGAAGTTTTTTCATGATCATCTCATATACAAGATGAGAAATATTAAGAAAGGAAAAGATAAATACTGAAATAAGAAGGATGAGAATAAGGAAGATCATCTTAATAAAGAAGTTCAAAATATTTGTAAAAAAAGCAAATGCTGTAAGGTATGAAAATTCACTTCATGGTCATTGTTTTGTGTGCCATAGGTTTGGTCATAAGGCAAATGATTATAAAATGGCCTCAAGGAATAAGTTTTCATGGGAACATGGAAGAAGGAACAATAATATAAAAGGTAAATTTAGTAGTACTATTTGTTATAATTGTCATAAAATTGATCCTATAGCTAGATTCTACCCTATAATGCATGAGAAAGGTCTAACTTAGATATGAAGACTAAAGCTAATCAATATTAATAATAATAATTAGGAGGGTGTTTTCATTGATATAAAATGTTGCTCAAGAGGTTATATTTTGGATTAGACAAAGGAAAATAAGGAAGTTTTTGATGACATTGTATCAAAAGAGAATGTATAAACCATACAAGGTTCTTAAGAAGAACATTCAATCTTATGAAAAGGACTAGGGTACTCCATTATGATATAGATTCATGAAAATGGGTATATTTAATAAGTTTCATGGATACACTCATTAGTAATATGAAGCATTTTTGATGATTATTGAGTCTTTTAAAGTGTAGTATGATAAGAAACGTTTGGTGGTGTAAGAGCTCTTGTAAATTTTGATTTTTCAAGTATATAAAGACCTAAGATGATGAAATGTTTGTATATGAACATGAAGTATTGATTGAATATTATTAAGGTATGTTATTTAAGGTATAATATCTATTATTATGGTCTAAAAATGAACCTATGGTGTTTGATTCTTTAGTCTAGATCTACACCTAGACCATACCTAGCCTAATAAGGCTTACTGATCAATATTTAAGGTAAGGTCACATGGTAATGATGATATGAGTGTGTAAGATCTTTAATGAATATAATTAAGTGATAAGGGCATGTGATAAAGGTGTTGAGTCAGTCATAGGACTCATAAAATGAGCTAGAGAGGTTAGTCATTCATTGGTGGTCTTCATATAGACCTAGTCCTTAAGACCCTAGGTGGTAGTATGAGGTTTCTTGATTTGTTTAGAGGCTTGTGAGAATGTATAAGTATGGTATGATTATATATGACATGGTTATGATGTATTAATATTATTATAAGAGTGTTTTTAAGTGTATTCAAGGTCTAAGCATGACTAGTAGTTCTAGGCCTAACATGCATAAAGACCTAGTATGACCTAATGAGGAGTCAATATGAGTTTCCAAGGTGATAAATTACATATAATCATGGAAAAGGGTGTAATATGCTTATTAAATACTTTTTATTAAGCTTTATGTCATGATATGAATTAAAAATCAAAAAAACATGTTTTGAGGTCTCCTATGTATGTAAAACAAAGGTTTCCAACCTCGAGAAGGTTTTCCTTATGCTTGTTGGCATGTGCAATAGTTTCATGAGAAGTTTATCTCTTTAGGAGATATTTATAAGGGTCATAAGAATGTTTTAAAATCACTAGTAAGTGGATTAAAGGACACATCTATATGAATAAATGTTAAGAATAAAAAATGGTCTAAAACCCTCTCAAACCCCTCATTGTCCCCTGATTGGAAAGATCTTGTTAGAAAGTGCCCATAATGATTTGGTAAGACTAGTATGATGTTTTTAAAATTATTAGGACTCCTCTAGGAATATATAGGTGGTAGTAGATAGTGAAAGAGTAAATTTTAAAGTTTAATCTATATGTTCTATATATGCCATTAGACCTCTATAACTTTGTGTTTTGAAGTTCCTCTAAGGTTGTTTTGGGATCATAAAAATTCCTTGAAAGTTCATGGTGAGTTCACACATATGTGTTAGAAGTTCAATTCCTCATGACTTGGTTTTGGTGTATGAGTGAGAAAGCTACAAGAGTGAGTTTGAGCACTTATGCCTTGAGTTGTGATGTCTAATGCATATGATGATGTTGAGATCATGGAGGTTCTATACATGTGCTTGGTTCATCATAGTTAATATATTTCAATATGTTTATGCCTTAGGAGTTTAAGTAATTTTTCTATGTATGCAAAAACCTAGTATGACTGAATTTTAACGAAGAAGGTGCCTTATTGTGGTAAGATCCAAGATGGCTTGTGATGCTTGAAGGGAAGTTTTTTGATTCTATGAGGAGTATGTGAAATTGTTAATAGCTTTATGAGGTGGTATTTCTGGTCTAAGAAATTATTTTTGTGTAGTAAGGATTGGAACTATTTGAATTAGGTCTCCATGGTACCCATTGTTGGTATGTGGCCTAATAAAGCATTCAAGGTATGCTATTCTTATGAGTTATGTATTTATTGTAATTAGTTGGTCTATGGTTTCAAATGTCATAATATAGGTAGAACATGGAGTTAGGGACAAATAACTTAGGTCTCTTGAGAATATTGAAGACAAAGGGTAAGCAATAGATTGTGAAAGGTCAGCTTGTAGATGAAGGACTTTGAGAAGTTTAAATCAGTTTGGATGTTGGTTGAAGAGGTTGAGTAGTCAAATATAAGTAAAAATATTTAAAGGTGAGCATGGTGATATGGGGAGCCTATTTTGAGTTTTTTTATGTTTTCATGGCATGGTTTGTTGAAGAATAGGTCTATGGATCAATTGTTAAGCTTGTATAATATAATTTTTCATTATTGTCAAAGGTGGAGAAATATCAGAATCAAAAAGTTCAAATGGGTAAGAAGACATTCTGAGGGTGTTTTTCCATGAATGACAAAAGGGGAGATTGTTGACCATGGTCATTGATGTCTTAGGTTTCCATTAATGTCAATAAGGTCATGAAGCACTAGTTCATTAATGATAAAGAGGTTTTTGATAGCTTGGAGAGTATATGGCATATGTGCAAGTTAGTGAGGACAAAGAAGAGGTTTTGAGGCATCCATATATGTCTTGGTGAGGATATGGTAATTCATATTAACCTCTAAATAGATATAAATGCATCATTATAGATTAAGAGAAGCCATCCCATCACTACACATCATGGAGATATGAATAACCTATAAATTTTGTGAATTTATTACAGGTACTCAAAAAGTTAACCTTGGTCAAAGGTTTTCATGGATATGTTTTCCATAGTGCCAAGAAGGTACCCTAAAAATTTGGTGTCTTGAAGTGTTTCCTAGCTCAAGTTATAAACCTCCAAATTTTTTCTAGTATATTGTGACATGCTTGAGCCTCTCATGTTTAAGCCTTAAGAAATAGTTGTTGAAATTCAAAAATATGAATGTTGGATTTCAAATAACTACGTGTATGCATTAGGATAGTGAGAAAATAAATGATTTTAGAAGTTATTATACTAGAAAAATCAAGTTGGAGTAAAAGGAAAATTTGGATTATAATTTATTAAGATCATACTCTAGGTGGTGGCATGTCCTAACTCTTTGTACACATGAATTTATCATAGGTTAAAGTCAAAGGTTATGATTGTGGTAAAAACCAAAAAAACTAGTGAGCAAATAAATACATGTAGAGAACAAATTATTGAGAATTTTGTAATGGTATAAAAATAAAATTTATATTAGACTCTATATTTATCAACATCCAATTTTAATTTCTTTGTGATAATTCGTAAAAATAAACTTATTTCTTGTCAAAGTTGACTATATTTTTAGTGGACTGGTAGATTTAAGTGAGCTTCTTGCAAATATTATTTTGTGGTGATTTGGATAGGTTTGAATGATATATTTCACATGAATTTATTTTTAAGGTATCATAATAACATAATAATGCATTAGAATTTTATGTAAGGTTTCCTATAGGTGTTAAAAGTGTTCACCATGACTGGTTCACTAGGTAGAATGACAGTCTTGTGTAAGTTTGTGAGAATATTGAGTTGAAGGATCTATAAAATTGGATGATGAATCTAATATATATTATTATATTTTTTAGGACCTAAATAATTTATATAAATTATATAGTGAGGTTAAGAAGATGAAACATAAAATCCAAAATGGCCTATGTAGCTGTGTTAGAATAGTGAGAGAGAAGCTTGAGAAATTGGTTTGTAAGACCAATGGTTGACATCAAAAAATATGATATAGTTATTATATATTAAACTATATATCATATTAAAACTATAAATATGAATGATAATTCATGTAACATTACAAGTGTTAAATATAATGTTCTTCATGACTATATTTTTGAAACTACAATAAGTTATATGTAGTCATCTTATAGAGATGAATTTGGAGTGTTTTTCCAAGAGTTGAATAATACATTTATTATTTAGATTTTAAATAAGAATATTATGTTATTTAAAATTAATTTATTAATTATAAGTCCCTATTTAGGTGTGAAAAGTTAAAAACATTTGACAGTGTTTTTGGATCCTATAGATAGTTCTGAATGGTCATGTTGTAAGAATGCATTTGAGGTGTTTTTTCCTTTTTGGTGAATTACAATGGAAATTTTGATGGACATAAGGTCATTAATGATACATTAATTTTATTTTTTCATGTTTTTATGTGGTAATTGTTTTTTTGATTTAGTTCTGTGAAACAAACTTTTAGACAGTGAGAAGGGATAATGGCAAGTAGACCTAATGGCATGGTTCAAGGTGGTGATTTTGAATAAAAGGTGGAATAGACCTATATGGATATTATCAAGGTTATATTTGAGGAAAATTTTATGTGTTACATGTTTTTTAATAAGATAAAGATATTCTAATATGGTCTAAGTGAAACGTGTGCTTAGAGTAGACCTAATTGCATTAGGTCTCCATTAGGCCTAATGGTGTTTTTGGACCTTAAGGGGTATGGCCGACATATGTGATGATTTTTTCACATATGAAACGTGTAATATGACATATATAAATGGTAATACAAGTGTGTAAATATTTTTGGCTGGTCAAGGTGGGTGAAAGTAAGATTCAAGTACAAATGCAAGTCAAAATAGGCCTATTTGGGCTAGTTAAGGGATATGTGAACATAAGAAAAAGAAGAGATATTATAGGAGTAGAGGTAGGTCACATAGATAATAAATAGGTATAATAGGATCAATCATTATTATATAATAGATATGTGTATGTGGATAAATAGATCAATTAACCTAATGAGCCTAAAAGGTTGTTTTAGAGGGGTAGAAGGTCAAGAAGAGCTGAGTGAGTTAATTGGCTATTAAGAGACAATAAAAGATGTATTATAGGTGTATGAAAAAGATTTTATATTATATATATAAGATAAAATATTTAAATAAGATTTAAACATCTGTTGGCTAAGTAACAAGGTGTCTTGAGGTGATCAAGCTTGTTTAGGTTGGTTTGGTGCTTAGTTAAGAGGGAGTTAGAGCTGCCTAACATGTTAGAGCTTATTGAATTGTCCTTGAAGTGTTTGGGTTGGTTATAAGTCACTTCTGGGGTTTTAGACTCATTTCAAGTTATATATTGATAAAGGATTAGTTGGGTTGGTGCTTGCCTAATGAGGGCTTGATGCTCCTTATGGGGTTGGAGCATCACTAAATGTTGTTTCATTACCTATATGATAGTATTAAAAGTGGTGTGATAGTTTTTTTAATCCCCCATTAGGGTTTTTCATATAGATATTATGTTCATGTGCTGATATCTTGCTTATTGCTTATGTGATTACTCTTATATGCAATGTTATATCTCTTTGCTAGTTTAAATGGTGAAAGAAAGTTGAATGGAATTGAATGAAATGTTTGCACATTGATTCACCCACCTCTCAATGGTTGTGATTTCAACATTTAGTATCAGAGTAGGTCCTTTAAAAGAGGTTTTATAACTTTAAGGTGATCCTATATGCATAATATGACTAAAAAACTAAGGAAAGAGAATCAAGAGTTGAGATCTATGGTGAAAGGTCTTAAAGAGTATATTAGTCTTATTGAGACAATGAGGATTAACACTAACTCTAAGGGTGATGAAAATGTGATTATCCTTAATAATCTTAAATAACAAGCCACATCATTCATCAAACATGAAGGATAAATCAGTCATCTTCAAACTAAGTTTAAGTAAATTATTGAAGTGGTCAAATAAGATAAGAAATTCATCAAGGATCTCAAGAGTCAACTAAATAATGCATAGGCATGTCTAAGTTCAAAAGAGGAATAATGTATTAAATTGAAGAATGAGCTAAGTTCCTTGAAGTTTTTGCATGTGCATCTCATAAACAAGATGAGAAATATTGAGAATGGCAAAGAGATAGTTTTATCCAAGAAGGATGAGAAGAAATAAGATCATCTTAATGAAGATAAGAAGGTAAAAATATCTATTAGAAAAACAAATGATATAATGTGTGTAAATTCACTTCATGGTCATTATTTTGTGTGACATAGGTTTGGTCATAAGGCAAAGGATTATAGAATGGTCTCAAGGAATAATTTTTCATGGGAACATAGAAGAAGGAACAATAAGAACAAAGGTAAGTTCAGTAATACTATTTTATACAATTATTATAAAATTGGTCATATAGCTAGATTCTGCCCTAGAATACATGAGAAAGGTCCAAATTGGATATGGATACCAAAGGTAATTAATGGTAATCATGATATAAATAGGATGTGGTCATTGATCAAAAATTTAATCAAGAAGGTTGCATTTTAGATCATACAAATGAGAATAAGGAAGATGTTGAGGACATTGAGTCAAAAGAGAATGTCAAACCATATAGGGTTCTTGAGAAGAACATTCAATCCTATGACAAGGACTAGGGTGCTCCATTATTTTGAATATCCATGAGAATGGGTGTAATAATAGGATTCATGGATACACTCATTAATAATAGGAAGCAATGTGGATGCTCATTGAGTCTTGGTAGGTGTAGTATTAGAAGAAAGGTTTGGTGGTGTAAGAGTTCTTGTGAGTTTCAATTTTTTTAGTGTATAAAGACCTAACATGATGAAATTCTTGTATATGAACATGGATTATTTATTTAAAATTATTAATTCATGTTATTTAAATGGTAAAATATGTTATGATGGTCTAAAATTGAATCTATGGTGTTTGGTGCTTCAGTCTAGATGTACACCTAGACCTCTCATAGACCATACCTAGCCTAATAGGGCTTAATGATCAATATTCAAGGTAAGGAGACATGGTAGTGATGATATGAGTGTGTAATATATTTAAAGTGTGTAATTTAGTTCTAAATTCATGTGATAAAGGTTTTGAGTTAGTCACATGGCTCTCAGAATGATCTAGAGAGGTAAGTCCTTCATTGGTGGTCTTCCCATAGACCTAATCCTAAGACCTTAGGTGGTAATATGAGGTATTTTGATATATTTAAAGTCTTGTGATATTTTATAAGAATTTTATGAGGATTTATGAAATTTTTATTATTTATTAATAATATTACGAGAGGATTCCCAAGTGTATTCAAGGCCTAAGCATGACTGGTAGTTTTAGGGCTAGCATGCATAAAGACCTAGTGTGTCCTAATGAAGAGTCAATATGAGTTTCCAAGGTGATATATCACATATAAGAAATTAAATAGGTTTAATACTTTTTATTTAATCATTTTTATTAAATTTTAGGACTTGAGATGAAGGAGAAAGTAAGAAAACACCTTTGGAGATCTCCTATGTATGCAAAATGAAGGTTTCCAAGATTGAGAAGGTTTTTATTATGCTTATTGGCATGTATGATATATAAAAAATAATATTATATATTTTGGATATGTGTAAAATTGTATAATAAGGTTTTAAAATAATTATGAAGTGGTTTAAAGGATAGAGCTATATGAAAAAATGCTAAGAATAAAAACTGGTATAAAACCCTCACAGTGATCCGATTGGAAATATCTTATTGGAAAGTGTATATAATTATTTTTTAAGAATATTATGATGTTTTAAAAATGTATAGGACTCTTTTAATAAACTCCATGTGTTAGTGGTTTTTTAGGGTAGTGAGTAGAAACTATAAGAAAACCCTTATTTCTGAAGAATTTTATATAACAAAAAGGGTTGATTGAGTCAATACATGAAAGTGGATGGAGGTTGAAGGTAAATAATTTTTTTTGTTCTAAATAAGGTTATGTTGTAAATTTATATCCTTTTATTAAATGATTTTCTCACCCAATTTGACCTATCACTAAATCAACAAAGAGGGGAAAATAGTGAGAAAAACCAGTCAGAATCAGTTTAGGGATGTGTTTCAGAAGATTAGGAATGAATCAAAATTCTTGAGGTCATATTTAAATAAATATTAATTTTATTAATTTTGGTTATATTATTTTTAATTAATTACAAATGGTGAAAATATTTCTCTCAAGATGGCTTATTTGAGTGGAGACAGACAATGAAAGAGTAAGTTTCAGAGTTTGACATATATGTTCCATATATGGAATTAGAACTTTATAAATTTATATTTTGAATTTAATCTAAGGTTTTCTAAGGATACTCCAAATACTTTGAAATTTAATGTTGATTTCCCATACAAGTGTTATAATTTTAAGTCCTCATGACTTGGTTTTCGTGTATGAGTGAGCAAGCTACAAGAGTGAGTTTGAGACCTTATGCCTTGAGTTGTGATGTATAATGCATATGATGATGTTGTTGAGATCATGGAGGTTATGTACATGTTATTTTTTCATCATAGTTAAATTATTTTATTATGTTTATGCCTCAATATTTCAGGGTAATTTTTTGCATATTCAAAAACCTAATATGACTGAATGTTAAAAAAGAAGGTGTTTTGTAGTGGTATGAGCCATGATGGATTGTGATGATTAAGTGGAAGTTGTTTGATGATATGATAAGTATATTATGTTTTTCATACCTTATAAGGTTGTGTTTATGTTCTAATAAGTCAATGTTGAGAAAGGAGTGGATCTATTTGAATTAGGTCTCCATGAGACCTATTGTTGGTATGAGGCCTAATGAAGCATTGAAGGTATGGTATTCTTGTGATTTATGTATTTATTTTAATAATTTAGTGTTTGGTTTCAAATGTCATAATATAGGTGGATAATTGATTTATGGGGATCTAACTCAGGTCTCTTAAGAATCTTGAAGACAAAAGGTAAGAAAGAGATTGTGAAAGGTTAGCTTGTAGATGAAGGAATTTGAGAAGGTTAAATTAGTTTGGATGTTGGTTCAAGATGTTGATCAGTCAAGGATAAGGATAAGTATTTATAGGTAATCATAGTGATAGGGGAGCCTATTTGAGTTGTTTCAAGTTTTCATGGCATGCTTTGTTGAAGAATAAGTCCAAGGATCAATTTGCAATCTTGTAGAAGATCCTTTGTCACTAATGTCAAAGGGGGAGATAGATCATAATGAAGGAGTTTAAATGGGAAAGAAGACATTCTAAGCATATTTTGCCATAAATTATAAAGGGGGACATTATTTAACATGGTCATTATTATCTTAGGTTTTCATTGATGTTAAGAAGATCATGAGGTACTAGTGTATTAATGATAAAGAAGTTATGTTTGATATCTTTGAGACTATATGGAATATGTGTAGGTTAGTGAGGACAAAGAATTAGTTTTGAGGCATCCATAGATGTCTTGGTGAGGATTTGGTACTTCATATTTAACTTTGGAGTAAAAAATGCATCATTATAGATTAAGAGAAGCTAAATTGTCACTTCACATCATGGAGATATGAATAACCCAACAAGTTTGTGAATTTATTTTAGGTACTCAAAAAGTCAACCTTGGTCAAAAGTTTTCATGGATATGTTGTCCATAGTGAAAAGAAGGTACCTTAAAATTTTAGTGTCTTGAAGTTTTTCCTGGCTCAAGTTATAAACCTCAAAAGTTTCTCTAGCAAACTATGACATGCTAAATACCATCATGTTTAAGCATCGTAAAATAGTTATTGAAATTCAAAATTATGAATGTTGGATTTCAAATCATTGTGTGTTATCATTGGACTAGTGAGAAAATAAATGATTATAGAAGGTATGATATTAGTGAGATCAATTTGGAGTAAAATGAAAATTTGTATTAGACTTCATGAAGATAATCCTCCAGGTGGTGGCATGTCCTAACTATCTGTATAAGTGCATTTATTATAGGTTAAAGTCAAAGGTTCTGACTATGGTAAAAATAAAAAAAGTAGTAAGAAAATAAATGCATGCAGAGACCAGAATATTGATAATTTTATCATGGTATAATATTAAAGATTGTATATAATCCCCATGAAACAACCTCCAATTGTAATTTATTCATGAAAGTCCATACAAGTGAACTTATTGCTTGTCAAAGTTGACTATGTTTTTCAATGGACTGGAAGATTTGAGTAAGCTTCTTGCATAGATTATTTTGGGGGTGATTTGGATATATTTTAATGATCTAACACACATGAAGTTATTTTTAAGGTCTCATAGTACCATGATAGTTTACTATAAGTTTATGAAAGTTTTCCTATAGGCATTGGAAGTCATGTTCACCATGAATGGTTCACGAGGTAGAATGATAGTCCTCTGTAAGTTTTTGAGAATGGTGAGTTGGAGAATATCTACAATTATATGATGCACATAATGGATATGATTTTGTTTTTTATTACCTAAACTATTTATACATGATTGATATAATGTTGAGAGTGAGGTTAAGAAGGTGAAACATTAAATCCAAAATGGGTTGTTTAACTGTGTTAGAACAGTGAGAGAGAAGATTGAGAAATTGGTTTGTAAGACCAATGGTTGACATCATAACAAATAAAATATATATTTTTGGGTTAACTGGATATCACATAGTAACTATAAACGTGAATGATAATTCATGGAAATACCATTATAAGTTCTGAAGACAATGTTCTTCATGATTATATTTTTGAAGCTACATGGAGTTCTGTGTAGTCATCTTACAGAGATGAATTTGGAGTGTTTTTCCAATATTTAAAGATTAAATTTCTTATTAATATGTTCAAAAGGTATCTTATGTTGATTATAATTCATCTATAGTCATGATAAGTCCCTTTTCTAGTGTGAAAATTCAAAATCTTTTGATTGCATTTTTTGAGCCTGTAGACAAATCTAAGTGGTCATGTTGCAATAATGTATTTGAGGTGTTTTTCCCTATTTGGTGAATTAAAATAGATATTGTGATGACCATAATGTCATGAAGGATCTATTTTATTTAATTTTTTTAAGAATATTGGTGTATTATTCCTAATTTAGTTAAAGGGTCTGAGTAGTAAAATCAATAAATAAATATGCAATTATTAAGCTACTGATTTGTGAAATTTGATTAAAATTTTAATCTTTCTAAAAATAGTAATAATGGAAAAAAAATAATACTTATCTAAAATATCACTAATCTGATTGAGACAAAGGCTAGAATTCACTGTGCATGACTAGGAAACTATCATGAACTAGGATTTGACCTTCATTTTATGATTAGATAGGAACACCAAAAGTGGATAGGAGTAGCACTGACATTGTAGTCTACCTCTACAAATTTTGTCTTGAGGATATGATGTTTCTAGGTTTTGTTCACCAGGTCTTTATGACCCTATCCATGAAGTTTCATTTTTTATAAATCTATATATCTCCTTTTAGAGCAGATTTTATATTTAAACCTTATACTCCATTATGCTTTGACCAATTTTAAGAAAGAGGGGGGATTAGAATGTGTAAGATTCACTAGATGTGGATCCACACCCCTTGTGTAGGCATGCTACCTATATACCAATACTCTAAAGAGGGATCAAGTGATATGTAGTTCTCCCACTTGATGTGCTTTGTTTAATAGTGTGTATGAAGATGCAAAATTCTAAACTAGACGTGTTTGAGGTGTTTAGGGATTGGTGTAAGGATTTAGATAAGCTTGTAAGTATATTGGGTAGTTGTATACAAAGAAAAGGGAAAATTTCTTGAGTATTCTTACTTATATTCTTGCTTACTTATTGATAATTTCCAACCCTTTTCAAATGATCTTTGAGTGGGATTTTATACGGATCTATTGGTCATGCATTGAATGTACTTATGTTAGGTCAACAAGGAGTAGAATGGGAAAATGGAATAAATTGACCATGGGAACTAGAAATGGACATATACAAGAGAATAAAAAATGGATAAGAGTGGAATTGGTGCTATAGTCCTAGTGTGGTGCTATTATCCTAAGTTGATGGGTTCTAAGGGAATCGATTAGTCATGGGAAAAGGGGTTTAGATTAGCTAGGATCAAGTCTAGAAGGCTAAAGATGACTGATAACTAGTGAAAAGATGCTTATGATGGTCATGAGAGAAAGGAAGAGGGACCTAAGGGTTGGGTGTCATTACCCATGATCAAGTTATAATTTTTTCCATTTTATATGACTACATTTGTCCCCCCATATATTCTAGTGATGTAGTAAAGAAAAATACTAGGATAAAGGAAAAATAGAAAGCATATCTAAACTTACTTGAAAGGGTGAAGCTCATAAATCTATGTGATGTTGTGTGTATAGAGAGAACACATTGTGAAGTATGAATCTATAAGAAAAAACAAAGAGTGATTAGTTCTTAATAAATATGTTATTTATAAAATAAGAATGTACAAGGTTGGATAAGAGAGAGAGAGAGGAAGAGAAATGAATGAATACACCTCATCAAGTACCTAGACCAATACAAAACCTATTATGATGTTGAGTAATACTAGATATGCTAGGTATGTTATACAAAGAGTAATATCATGAACATAGTTGAGTGCTCAATTCCCCAAGAGTGGTTCAAGAATGCAAAGGTTAGCCCTTTCGATCCATCATCACCCACTAATTGAATCTAGGTGATCATGCATTTTTTGATCAATGTTTGTACTATGTGTCTAATCCCTCTGAGTAGGAGGTTCAAGAATACAAAGGCTAGTTATTCCTTTGGATCCATCATTTCCTCATGAAGTTAAGCTATGAACTAATACTAGTATGAAATGTGTGTCATATGAGATGGCCCATAAATCTCATGAATGTACTATGATCTCATAATATTGGCATGGATAGTTGAATGCATGCTAAAAACTAGGCCACTCTTGGCCACTATAAAATATGGAGATTAGGCTTGTATGAAAGCCACTCCAAAATTTGTTCACTAGGATTATATGAAATCCACTTAGGAAATTGAGAACTTAGGAATGTGGAAGTTAGGATTGTATGAAATCCATTCCAAAATGATGCCAACCACTTGTAGATGGAATAAGGCATGAAACTACTAAGAATGCTTGGGTAATGCTAAACTTGGAAAGAAAAGAAAACAAATGTGACACGTATATTACCCCCAATCACTGGTGTTTGGAACATGGATTCTGATCTTGAAGTTATATCAACTATTATGTCTAAAAATACTAGTGAGAGCCATCATGCTATGCATGATGCCCCCTATGTTAGGATTATTTGAGCAAAAATGTACTAAAAACTATAGATTCTAAACTATTTTGGATGTGTAAAACTATAACTTAACTTAATTTTATACTTGCTTTTGGAAATTCTAGTTTTTCTACTATTTAGATAGGAGTGTTGAAAGTGGACACTAGTGGCACCAATGCTATAGTCCAATTTGAGCTCTACTATCTTGGGATAATTTTGGTAATTGTTATGATATTCTTACTATCTACTTGGTCTATTCTAACTATTTTAAAGTCTAGTTGCTATTTTGGGTGTGCTAAAAATTACTTTTTTTACCGTTATGAGCTCTAATCTCTATGACAAAACCCTTGTTTATTTCCCCCTCTTCTGAGGGTAGGAATGAAGACCCTATAATGACTAACCTCAGAAGAAAGAGCCCTACAAGTATGTTATGATGCAATGATACATGACATAGTAATGAGAATTGAAAACATACCTCAATATATAGCATGGTTTTTATTGAGATATTGTTAGATTAATATGGGTATGCCTAGATGGATATAATAAAATAATAACATGTACAATTTACTGAACTAGAAATGAAATTCTAGTTAGTTATTAATTATTAGTTGGGGGGATTGAGCATGATGTCCATCATGGCATCCAATAAATTAAGATAAATTCATGATGTGGATCATGGCATTACAAATAATGAGAAGTAAACAAGCAACAATCACACAAGGCAAGAAATAATAAGCATACAAGGGTTGACAAGGGGATACATAAATAAGGGACATGGGCACATGTCACTCATACTAGAAGGCAAGCATAAAAGACATGTTCAAATGCCACATACATATATAATTAAAACAATCAAGGTTGGCATGGAAGCCACAATCACATAGAAGATTATAGGCATAGGACATTGGTAAATTTCCTAAGGTACACACAAGATAAAGAAGCAAATGACATTGGAAAATGTCCTAAGGCACACATAGGAGATAATCAGGAATTGAGAAATGAAATCATATCTAGATATGTAAAGCAAAAAAGGAAATCATGTAATAAATATAAATACAATCTCATATAATTAATCAAAGAAAGAGGGAAAGTATGCAAGGCACATTAGTACAAGACTAGGTATATGCTAAAAAATACACAAGTGCTATATACTAGTAAGTGTCGATAGAGTAATCTATGCAAGCTATTAAATAATGTACATCAACATGATAAATAGAGTGTGTGGTATAGGAATGACATAACTTGGATGGTTTATTCATGTAAAAGATGCCCCTAGTGGGTATAGATATCAATGTGTATCTCAATGTAGAAGTAGGATGCCCCCTCAATGGGTAGAATGAAGCAATCAAAGAGCTGGATGTCACTGCACACACTCAAAGAAAATCAATTAAAGTATGGTAGTGTAGATAAATCAAAAAATAATAGCATAGAACAAATGTAGGTCCAACATTTTAGTATAAGTATAAATAATTGATGATGCATATAATTGAAATGCTTTTGGTTTTTTGACATATTTGAATGTTTTTGTATTTTGAAACTTTGTATTATTTTTGTATTTTTGATATATTATATTGTTTTTGGGATTTTGGATATGTTATGAACTATGTACAATCAATCGTAAGGAGATTATGTACAATAAATTTAAAAGGAATATGTATAAGTAAATATAAGAAATCTATGTACATAAATTGGAAAAAAGGCTATATGCAAGCATATGAATAAGGAAATATGTACATGATGACATAAAAGATGAGGTTGGAGGGGGTAAAGGTTCAAAGGATGGAGCTCACTAGGGATGGAGATGGAGGAAGGGATCATGACCATCATCAAATACATAAAGATCATCATCATAAGTATCATCATATGTTGTAGAAGATATGTACATGGTGTTGTCCTATCGAATGTTAACTAAAGGTTGCTCTAGTGGTGGAGATGTTGATTCTACTCTGGGATGTTTAGCTCTAGTAGTAGGTTACTTTTGTGGAAGTGGAGAAGCTATTGTTGGTGGTAATGTAATATAAATAATACCTTTAACTTGTAGTTTATCCAATCTCTACTATAATGTTGTACATGATTTCGTATCATAGCCTATGATCCTATGAAAAAAGACAAAATGGGTGGCCATCCTATTGTGATAATTTGCTAATAGATATGTGTCATACTATAGATAATGTGATTAATCCATGATCAAGTAACATCTATAACATAATATATGATTGATCTTGTGTTCTTATTTCTTGAATATAAATGTCTAGCTCTATATCCATAGAGGTAACCATGTGAATTGTATGTGCCAAGTGATCTATATGTGGTTGTGAATGTGGATTATATCCTAAAAGAGTTGAGTGAGATGCTAAAAGTGATGTAGGATGTCTAATGAGGGATATAGAGTCATCTTGACACTCTCCTAAGCCAACTAGTGTAAAGATAAATCCACACAAATAGTCATATGTGAGTGTGGGTGTCATATCATCATCTGAAGAAGTCTGGGAATCTATATCAACATCATGTACATATGGTAACTCAAAATTTACCACAAGGGGTAATTGTGATATGGGAGTCTCATCATCTATAATAGTAGAAGACAATGGTGTTGTGAGAGTTTCTATAATGGATGGAGCAATTATGTATGTAGAATCAATTGGTACTATTGGAACTATTATCAGTGAATGTATAACTATAATAGGTGTAAGAATCATGACTGATGGAGTAGATGGAATGATTGAAGCTATTATGAATGGATAAATATCTAGAGATAAGGGCACAACTGTAAGTGGAGGAGTGCGATAATTTTTAGTCTCTCTAACCTCATATTTATGTATATAGTCAAGAAAATTGTAATGAGGTGGTGGTTGAACTATGATATGAGGTGTCCCATCTAGTGAAATAGTTGAAGATGACTCTGTAGTTTGATAGTATTTAAATAGTTGGTTAATTGTTGGACATGTGTATAGGTATTTTTCATGGATAAACTTAATACATCGATGAAGATTAGAAGGAATTACTACCATTATGTGTATCTAGGGTCATTCGAGTAAAATATTATAATGTAGAGGACTTGGCATGACCTAGAATTATGTAAAGAGGGTTTTAGGTCCTATGATGATATCTAAAGTAATGGTACCCAATGTTTGTCATGGTATGTCATCAAATTATTATATATATATATATATATATATATATATATATATATATATATATATATATATATTATTTTTGAATGGATGCCATATCCATGACCATGGTCTATAATAATGTAATATTACATATATTAAGTCTAGAACCACTATCAACTAGAACTTTCTTAACTACACTAGTTTTGATTTGAGCTTGTATGAATAATGCTAAATTTTGATCAATAACTATCTAAGATGGCATGTCATCATGATCAAAATCAATAACATCTATATTTTGTAGAAAATTGGCCACGGATGTAAAATAAAAAGGATCTAAATTAACGGGCATAGAAGTCTAAGTGAGTGCATGATAGAGAATGTCTTTGAACACATTGGATTTTTAAAGTAGTTCTAACATGGAAATCTTATCTGGTGTATTTCTCAACTAATTAACAATATCATATGCATTGTATGGATCTACTTGTGTTAGTGGATTGGGTCTAGGATAGGAGGAATGAGAAGGTGGTGGGTATCCTAATTAGGTGGAGGAGGCATGGTGGCATATCAAGTAATAACTCTAATTGTATTATTTATTATCCATATAGGACTAGTAGTAGCTATGGGAGGAGAGCAGAGATAATCGATGGGTTAAGGTTGTGGAGGGATGATGGGTTACGGTTATGGAGGGACTAGATCTGTGTGACTTTATCTATGAAGTTTTAGTAGTTGGAAGTCTAAAGATCATATTTTATCTTAAAACCCTATATTTCATTGTGATTTGACCAATTTAGAGAAATAAGGGGGACTAGTGTGTGTAAGATTCATTGGACAGGGATTTACACCCCTTATGTGGGTACATTGCCAACATACCAATACTTTTAAGAGGGATAAAACCATATGTAGTTCTCTAACTTAATGTGTTTTGTGTAATAATGTGTATGAAGATGAAAAATTCTAAACTAGATGTGCATGAGGTGGCTAGGGACTGGTGTAAGGATTTGGATAAGTTTGTAAGTGTATTGGTTGGTTGTATGCAGAGAATAGGGAAGATTATTTGAGTAGTCTTGCTTTCTTAGTGATAATTACCAACCCTTTACAAATGATCCTTGAATGGATTTTATAGGTATCTATTGGTCATGGGTTGAATTTAATTTCATTATATCGACAAGGAGAAGAATGGGGAACTAAAATAAATTGACTATTGGGATAAAAAATAGACTTGGACAAGAGCATTGAAAGTAGACAAGAGTGGTACCAATGCTATAGTCCTAGGTGGTGATATTATCCTAAGATAATAGGACCTTAGGGATGGATTATTCATGGAAAAAAGGGTCTAGCTTAGTTGGGATCAAGTCTGGAAGGTTATGGATGACTAGGAATCAGTGAAAAGATGCATATGAGGGTTATAAGAAAAAGTAAGAGGGACCTAAAGGTTGGGTGTCATTAGGCATGATAAAGTTACCAATTTTTCCATTTTATATGACTAAATTATTCATGTTATTTTTTCTTATTATTATGTGGAAAATTTGGTTGTTTACTTTAGTTGTCTGAAACAAACTTCAAGGCAATGAGAAGGGCTAATGGCAAGTATACCTAATGGCATGGTTCAAGGGGTGATTTGGACTGAAAGGTAGAATGCACCTATATGGATGTTATAAAGGGTTTATTTGATGCATATGTGATGTGTTACATGCATTGGAAGAGGCCAAAGATATTCCAAGATGGCCTAAGTGAAATGTGTGCTTAGAGTAGACCTAATTGCATTAGGTATCCATTAGGCTTAATGGAGGTTTTGGCCCTTAAGGGGTATGAACGACCTATGCGATGAGTGTTACACCTATGAAATGTGTGATATGACTTATTTTAATAATAATCCAAGTTTGGAAAGATGTTTGGTTGACCAAGGTGGGTGAAAGTAAGATTTAAGTATAAATACAAGGAAAAATAGTCCTATTTGGGCTAGTTATGGGATATGTGAACATAAGGAAAAAAGAGATATTTAAGGAGTAGAGGCAGGTCATGTAGATAATAAATAATTATTATAGTATCAATCATGATTATCTAATAGAGATGTTGTATGTGGATAACTATATCAATTGACCTAATGAGCTTAGAAGAGGCATGTTAAGCTAGTAAGCCTAAAAGGATGTTTAAGAGGGGTAGTAGGTCATAGAGAGATGAGTGAGTTAATTGGATATTGAGATACCATCA
>JARHVA010004023.1:1475000-1515000 GCA_037957365.1 Torreya grandis
CCTATCCCTACAGTCAACAAATAGACTATCAATAATATCTAGAGAAATAATTATAATAAATATAATAATAACATTTAAATGATACCTCTAGCTTAATAATAAAATTGTACACATTAATAAATAATATCAAATGTTTTAATGAAAATGTAATCCATAATTATATCAACAATTATAATAAAAATGTATAAGTGTAGATCACAAAAGCATAACACCAAAACAAAGAAATAAAATATGTCTCCAATAGTTCACAACTAATCTATATCAACATAAATGAATTAAACTTAGGATAATTAGGGTCATGAATTCTTCCCCTTAGAAAAATGTTGTCTCGGTGAACAAAAAAGATATGGATAATGCTTCCTAAAAATATTCTCATCTTCCCAAAAAGCACTTCCAATAAAACATCCCACCAAACCAACACTTGATAAATTTCATGATTTCCTAATTTAACACTACGATGGTCTAGGATATTCACTAGATCTAACTACATATTTTCTCTTCTAAAACTTGAAGATGAGTTCAATCCAAAACATGATATGGATTATGAATATACTTTCCCAATTAAAATAACATAAAAAACATTTTAAATCTCAAACAAGGAAGGTGGAAGGGTTATCCTATAGGCAACAAGACTAATTTTATCCAAAATTTCAAAGGGTTTTACAAACTTATGGTCTAGTTTGGAATACTTTCCAAATTTAATTGAACTTTTCTAGGATCTAACATGCAAAAATACCTTCTGTCCTGCATGGAATTCATGTGTTGTCCTTTTCAAATTAGCATAACTCTTTTTCCTATTAGATGTAACCTTTAAATTCTACCTTATAATTTCCATTTGTCCATCATAATCTTAAAAAACATCAAGACTAGTAACAATCTTATTTTAAACATTCACAACCAACTAGATTTTTATAGTTGCATCCATATAAAGTTTTGAAAGGATCCATTTTAATCACTAAATGATACATATTATTTTAATAAAATTCAACTAAGTGTAAATTATGTTACCATTTACCTTATTGATCAATAACATACATTTTTAACATGCATTCTAGGTCCTAATTTAATCTTTTTGGTTGACCAACCATTTCCATGTGATAAGATGAACTAAAATTCAACCTTATACCAAAAGAATGAATCAAAGTTTTCCAAAACATTGAAGTAAAATGATTATTTTAATCTAAAATAATAAGTTCAGGCATGCCATGTAGTCATATTATTTCTTTCAAAAACTGTGAAGTAAACATAGATGCATCATCAATCAAGTTTCCATCAATGAATTGACCAAATTTTATAAATTTATCTATTAAAACCAAAATATTATCATGTTTACTTTTAGATTTTAGAAACCAGTTATGAAATCCAAATAAATTATAAAATACTTACCTTGTGGTGTATCTCAAAGGTATAGTATCCTCTTTAATGCCAATGTTCATCTTTCACATGATGGTATTACAAACATCTTGACACAAAGTTAGCAACTTCATGTTTCATTCTAGGCCAAGAATACATCCTTTTTAGTTCATGGGTCATCTTCATGACACTTGGATGAGTGAAATGAGGTGTTTCATGCACTTATTTGATCAAAATATTCCTTAAGTCGCCATAATTAGGTACATAAACTATATTTTTATGTTTGATTAAACCATTAGAATCAACTAAAAAATTAAAAAATATTTTATATAGGCTCATCAGTAGAGTTTGCACTTACATCTTGGAAAAACATATAAAAATGTTTTTATTCCAATAATTTAGTTCTTAAATTATTATGTGGAATATATAATGCAACAAGATACATGTGTCAACTAAGTGCATCATCAACATGATTCTCCTTCCCTTTCACATATGAAATATTACTATCAAAATTACTTTAAAATTCTAACCATTTATGTTGTTACACGTTCAAATTATCCTTAAAAAATAAATATTTCAAGTTGTGATGATCAGATTTTACCTCAAAATGCTTACCCAACAAAAAGTGTTTCCATTGATTTAAATAATGATCAATGGAAACAACTCAAGTTCATGAATGATGTATTTTTTCACATGGTCCTTTAGTTTTTGTGTTCCAAAATCCACAAATGAATTGTCCTAAGTTAATGCACCACCAAATCCCTCTTTAGATGCATCATCTCATATTTCAAAATTGCTATTTAGATCTTGTACAAGTATTAGTGATGAAGCTAATAAATCTTTAATCTTAAATAAATATTGTTCACATTCTAAAGTCCACACAAATTTATTACCCTTGCACTAAAAATAATTTATTGGGTTATCCAACTTGGAAAAAATTTCAACAAATCTTTTATGATAACTAGACAATCACATAAAACTACATACTTCATGTATATTTTTAAGAATCCACTCTTTAATAACTTTAATCTTTACTAGATCAACAATAATACTAGTCGAAATAATATGATGTAAATAATGGATCTCAAAATCAAGTAAATCACATTTAGATATTTTACCAAATACTTTATGTTACTTTAGACATTACAACACTAAGCATAAATGTTATTCATGTGTAGTTTAATTCTTAGAATAGATCGATATATCATTAAGAAATATTAGAACAAAATTATCTAGAAAATCCTTGAATCCACTATTCATTAAGTTCATAAGTGAAGTAGGTGCATTAGTCAAATCAAAAGGCACTAACATAAACTCATAATGTTCATACCTTATTCTAAAGGCAATCTTATGAATATCTTCTTGCTTGATCCTTAACTAGTGATAGATTGATCTCAAGATATATTTGAAAACATAATCGCATTCTTCATTGGGTAAAATAGATAATCTATCCTTGGGAAAGGATAATGATTCTTAATTTTAATCTTGTTAATCATGTGATAGTCAACAAACAATATCAAAATTCCATCCTTATTTTTCAAAAAGACCACTAGTGCAACCTAAGGTGACACACTTGGCCTAATACTGCCTTTTTCTAGCACTTCTTTTAGTTGAGCTTTCAGCTTCTATAAATCTACTACATTGACATGATAAGTCACTTTAGATGTAGGGTCTACACCTAGAGATACATCAATATAAAAATATAATTCATGTTTATTAGGCATGCTAGGCAACTTATCTATGAAAAAATTAGAAAATTCTTGTAAAAATGGATATTATTCAAAAGCCATTATTATTTTAGGTGTAGTTTCTTACATTAGAATAACACATAACTAACAACCTTTATGTACTAATTTATTTAGCTATAAAGCTAATATCAACTTACATACTTTTGATTTTAATAAACCTTGAATTTTTAAAGGTTTTCCCAAATCATTACATCAATATACCTCATTGCTACAATAGTTCAAATTGGATTTATGTTGTTACAACCTATCTAAGACTAATATAATATCAAAAGATCTAAGAGGACCTAAAAAAATTAACTTGGGTTTGAAAAACACCTAAGTATAGTTTTGGGCCCCTATTTTGGCTAAGTGTGGGTCTGTGCCAACTTGAAAACCATCTCAGAATGAAGCTATAATTTAGTATAATTATTTTTTTTATCCCTTTTTGTGCCAACTAGAGAAATCAATACACACGTTATGCTAGTTGGCATGTGCCTAACTGATTCCATGATGTCTTCAACATTTTCAAGGAGTGGCTACATATAGAAATCATAATGTGATGGGTGTAAGGTAATGGAGCTAGAAGAATGATTGAAAAAATATCCATCTTGGTACCTTGTGTGTGTAACTCCAACCTAGTAGAAGATACTCCTACATGCTATAAATTTGAGCTTAAACTATTGAAGTAAAGATATGTAATTTGATATATCTAATCCCTCTAGAATTGGTCATAAATATAGTGATTCAACCACCATTAAATTTATGGTTAACATGGATGACTTTGAGGATACACATTATAGTGGCCAAGATCATCTGTGAGCCTCTAGGTCGTTATTAGCTTTAGATAAGCATTTTCTCTACTTCACTTATCATATACTCTATTTACTAGGAATTTATTTAATGAAGAATGGAATTGTCCCTAATTGAGTTTGATCTAGTTTATGTGGTTATGGTAATGTTATTTAAATTCAAATTAAATGCAATAGTTATAATAGTATAATTTTAATATATGAATGATTATGTTGCAATGACGCTTTGGTCTAAGTCATTAATGACTTCCCTATGTATTAAATGATGTTAACATATTTTTTGAAATAGCCCAAGTATAGGTAAGGTCATGTGCCCAAAATTTGGTACCTTAACTAGATGCACACGTCTAGAATGAGCCTTCAAGTGAAAGCATCCCATTAACCCCTCAAAGCAACTAAAAGGTGCTAAGTTTATTGACAAAGAAGCTTATGCCATTGAGGTTATAAAACAAACAAATAAAGATTTGCACCCTTATGGCTAGAATGAGTTCCTCAAAAAGGCTTATGCCTATAGATCATCAGTCTTAACCTAAGAAGGCTTTTGATAGTGAACCCACCAGAGCCTTAGTTAAAATGACTAGTTCTTATAACTAATGAGTTACATCATGGCACAAATAGGCCCCAATTCTTTCTTAGTTACACTTCAGGTGAGTGCATAAGGCTCGTGCCTTATGTGAATTGATTTCAATACAGTCAAGTGATAAATATTGAGCACTATGAGAATATATTAAGTCTATGGCTAGTTGTAATGAGTTTAGGTCTAACCTAGACAACTAGATAAGCACCTATCTACCTAAATGATGAAAAAAAAACCCAATTAAACTAAAATATTTTGGTTCCATTATCAAGATCCATAATGAATTTATTTTTTACATTGGTGAAATAGAACAATTATCTAAATCTCCCTTGAGAACATCAAGAACTAGCTATAATAGGTGGAAGATAGATTTGCACTGAAGCATCCATCCTATAAAGGATAAAATTTAAGGAAGTGGGTCTAAAACAACCTATATAATGCTCTATATGAGGTCTTATTTTGTGAACTACGTAATCATGTGTACTGAAAGTAATGAACATATCAATGGAATGACTTTATAATAGGGTTGACAAGATCTAAGTTAATGACCAAATGTCCCTTTTAAAATTTATTGGAAATGAAGCCTTATCCTTAACCATCTTACATGTATAACACTGTTTGTTACTTATCTAGTTCTAATGGTGATGTGTCCTTAAGATTTTGTTCACCTAGGTTGAAGAACTAGTTCATCAAATTTCAATGGAAGCTCTTTGTATTTGCTCTTTGTTCATTGGTCATTTATTTCCAACTCAGACCATTTCATTATGCCCAACTCTATTTATTCTTATTTTTTCATAGATTCTATTGAATTATTGACTCCACTTATACCATTAGATTTGGTTTTATGAATACACATGAGTCCTTAATTTCTTGCCATAAGATTCCTTTGACATGTTGACTTGATTGTGCACCTTTAGATTAAGATATATGAACTCATGCATACCATATATCTCCCTAGTCTAACTTTCCTATCAACTCTTGCACACCATCAAATCATTGGTATGATTGAATATTGATCATTGATTTAGCTTAGACCCATCCTTTTGTTAATGAACATACATCATTGGATCTTGGCTTGATGAACCATTACTATATGATCTTATCCAACTTGAATCTATTTAAGGGATTTAAATTAGGGACCTTTTGACTCATTTGACTCTAGAGTGGATTATTATATATCATGTGTTAGTATTTGGGCTCATGCAGACCATTAGATCTTGACCAACATTAAACCTTTTAAGGACCTTTTAAATCCAAATGATTACTTTATGAATCTTGAACTTTGATTTTTTCATTAATTTCAATGAAGTCTACATGCCTATCACTACATTTTGAATTTCAGTGCATTTCCTATGCTTGAATTTGACACTCACACAAACATCCTATTTTTTTGAAATCAAACAACTATTCACCATGGATTGATTTTGACACTTGTGCAAATGTCATCTCTTTGTTAGATAAAAAATTCATTGGTATATTTTATTATTACTTTAGTTCATGGGTTATTTGTTGAAGAAAATACCCTTCGGGTTTTTGCCTTAGGACACTTTGCTACAAGAGTGACCCTTTGGAATTTCTATATCTGACCATTTTTTGAGAAAAGAACCTTAGGGAAAATTGTCTAGGGAAACTTTGATAAAAAAATATCCTTCAAGACTTTATTTCAGAATAATTTTTATGAAGAAAATACCCTTCAGAAAAATGTATAGGACCATTTCCTTGAAAAATGACCTTACATGACTTTTGAAAATCCCATTCAAAATTTCTATTTGGTTCACTTTCCTAAGAAAAGACTCTTTAGGAAAAGTTTTTTGGCCCCTTTTTTTGACAAATATCCATTGGGATTTTTATATGGGCTACTTTCTATGCTTGAATTAAACCCTCAGGATTTATGCTCAAGATACTTTGTCTAAAAAGTGATCATTCATAACTTTGATTTTGACCTTTTTCCTGAAATAAATGACCCTTTGAGGAAATTATTTAGAACACTTTCTAAGAAATGATCCTTTAGGATTTTTTTTGGGATAAAATGTCTGAAATAATTCCTGACACTTAGCTCAAAAGACCCAAAACAAATCTCCTAAAAGAAATAACACTTAGCCAAATAAAATGGTTAGAAAGAATTGAACTTAACAAAAGGAAATCTTGAAATATTTCTTAAGGATTTACCCAAAAAGGTTTGACACATAGATTTTTTCTAGGATCCTCTAAACTTATGCTTAAACTATCGCTTGATCTTTGAAGGCTTAGACATTATGAAAATCTATTTAGCTACTGGCTCTTTGCAACTGTAGACCTATCCCTTAAAAATTGGCAAGATACACTCTTACTTAATCTCAAAGAATTTCAAAATATGTGAACTCTATATGATCCCTTTTGTCCATTAATTTCATCCATAAATCTTGTCCAATCCTTTCTCCATACTTAATCCTCAAGAAACTACACTACATTTAGGCATGTTAGGTATGTGGGCCAAAAATGGAAAACATCTTTGGTGACTCAATTGGGTAGCATGTTTGCTATACATGAACTCAGACTATGTCCATGACTCTTGACTCATAACAAATGACTACATAAAGCCCCTTGATTTTCAAAGACAACAAACTCTACCAAAATAGGGAAGGAAATAAAATAAAGCATTAAAACTATCATAAAAAGGTAAGTGTACAAAAAAATCACTTATCTAGGAAAAAATATATAAAAACTAACCTAATTAACCATGATAAAACATGGTGCAATTGGATCAAAAAGGAAATTCATGTTTTTTTCATTTTAAGAGAAGGTACAAGTTACAAAGTAGGGTGTTTATTGAACATGACCTTTGAAGAGGTACTCCTCTTGCTAACTATTTCCCTTAACATCTCCTTAAATGAGTCCTCGATAGTAAACCAGTCATTAATAAATACAAACTCATCTTGTACTTTAGGCTTTTTTTCATGTTACTTCTCAACTATAACCCCATCAAGTGATATTTCATTTATGCATTATCCTTGAATAACCTTTTACTTCTTATTAACTATTACAAGTTCATCAAGATCTATAAGTATCTCTAAATATTCATTCCAATCTATGTCATGATCTTTAATAGGTGATTTTTGATCAAATTTCTCAATAATATGCTCCCCAATGGGCAACATATCCTTACAAAGATCTTCAATCTCTTGTAAAGATTCAATATATAACTACCAATCATATTTTTTATCTTCACATTGATTAATCTGAATAAGATCATTTTTTAAAATGTATTGATCATTCTCAAGTATAGATGTGTCAATCTCATTTGTGACATTATCTTATATAAATTATTCATGGAGTTCTTCCACATCAAGATTGTTAGGTTATGGAGCTAAAAGCTTCACCTGGATGCAAGCATGGAGGGTTGTTGAATGTCATAGTCACCAGCATTGGTTAAGCCAACTGACATTGGTCAGGGGTAGACAAGAAGCTACCGACATCGATCAAGAATCGGTCGATGTCACTCATCTCTAGACAGACAGTGACCGATGTCGATCGCCTGTGCAATTCTCAAACTATGAGTTTCACAGATAGTTTGTTAACGAACTGATTGTTTGCATGTTAAATGCTAATTTTAGTCTTGAGTTGCATGTCTAATTATTTTAATTAGGTGTATAATTATTGTTTGCATGGGATCTATCTAATAGACTCATGGGCTTGTATTGTAATCAAGGCAAGGAAGAGATCCTTCCAATTGTAAGATCAGGTTGATCTGTAGGTTGTACAAGATCAGGGAGAAGATCTACATGGTAAGTAAGGTCATTGATTTGTAGGTTGTTGCAAGATTAGGGAGATCTACTTGAAGTACTTTGAGTACCTAGTATTGGCAGTAGTGTTACTGACTGGTTGGAGGTGAACAACAACTCTGTGTTTGAATTGATTATTGTGACTGTAATTGAGAGAATGAACTCTTGATTGAGAATTATTGGAAGTCCTAGAGGTGTGGGAAGCCTCAGAGGTGTGAGAAGAAGTGGCATCTTCTTTATTGTATTTTCTTTTTGGATGAGTTGAATACAAGATTGTATTGTCTCTCAAATTCTATGTTTTTGATTTCTAGTTACTTGTTGATTCTAGTTAAATTTTGTGTTTAGTTGCTTATACAAAGGTAATCAATTGTGCTCCTAATCCTAACAAAGTGGTATCAGAGCTTTATGTTCTATATCTTGACAAAGTGGTATCAGAGCTTTATGTTCTAGATCTTGACAAAGTGGTATCAGAGCTTTATGTTCTAGATCCTGACAAGTGGTATCAGAGCCAGGTTGTAGGGAGCAAGTTTGTGTTTGATTATAGGTCACTCTCAGGGGTTTTTGATTGAGTGGGAGTATATTAATGGTAGAAGAAAGTACATTATGAATGGAGGAATTTGAAAGCAAGAATGGTCAATTATGGTGTTATGGAAAGAAAGAGTAGGTAAAGAAAGATTGTTGGTTGGTAGAAGATCAGCATGAAGGAGCATGTGTTACAGATATTATTGCATTGGTTGTTCTTATATGTTCTTTTGATAAAGTAGAATATTGGTTTATAGATTCTATTGCCTTTTTCCATGTAGCCCCAAATAGATTATTTTTCCATGTTAAGGTCCATGGAGACTTTGGAAAGATTTATTTAGGGGTTGGTGAGCCTTGTCAAAGTATTGGCAAAGGGGAAGTGTGGCTGAAATTATAGATGGCTAACAAATGGGTGTTGAAGGATGTCATGTAGGTCCCATTTCTGAAGATGAGGCTAATTTCTTTAGGAAAGTTAGGTGATGAGAGATGCATAAGAACTCTCATAGTGGATGCACTTGAATTAGCTGGTGGTAAGAAAGTAGGCACTCTTTATCTACCTACTTGTATTACTAATTCTTATTCTATTGTGAAGACGTGGATTTGTAGGTTTGATCACATCAGCAAGAAGGAGATGCATGTTCTTAAGAAGAAGTCAGACTTGTTTGACAAACTTAAGAACTAGAAAGCCTTGGTGTTTATGGAGGAGATGATGGACAGAGATCAGTGGATGGGACTGAATAACTCTGAACAGGGTAGTTTGGATAGGGTTTTGATCTAAAGAGAGCTCATGGGTAAAAAGTCATCACTCACAAGAAAACATAGTTACCAGTGTCAGTCAAGAGGAATCAACATCGATCAGACAAGTACTGCCATCGGTCATGTGTAGACAGGTAAAGCTGGTAATGTCAAGCAGGTGGACACCGATGTCAATTGGGTGGACACTGGCATTAGTTGGGGAACTGAAATCGGCAGTCAGGTCAATCATAGGGAACTGACAGCAGTCTGGTATAGACTGGGAGGTGACTGACATCGATCACTAACAAAACAAAATTTGGCTGGATAGTAAGCTGTCAAGGTGTCTCAAACACCGATGTGGAGGTTTGAAAGGGTTTGTAAACCTCAATTACATTATTCCTCTTCTTTATACTACTTATTACTCATTGATGGTCAAGAACTAAGAAGTTTTGTAGAGGTAATGCAAGTAGGATCCAGGAAACAGTGGGAGCGTGGCATGGATGAGGAATTTGATTCCTTGGTCAAGAACCAAATGGTAGTTTTGGTGGAGTTGCCAGCCAAGTTGAAAGCACTGAAAGATGAATGGATTCCTAGGTTAAAGAATAGAGATAATGGACAAGTGAGATAGAAGGCTAGGTCATATGGTCTTGAGGAAGCTGCAGGATAGTGGTACAGGTTTGATAGGTGGATGATAAAGCATGGCTTTAGTCAATGTCATTGTAACCATTGTGTTTACTTTGCCAGGTTAGATGATGGTCACGACATTATCCTATTATTGTATGTAGTGTGTATGCTTATTGCAGGGTCACACATGCAGGGAGTTACTGAGCTAAAGGTAAAGTTAGTTCAGAGGTGTGTCATGAAGAATTTGGAAGCAACAAAATTCTTTGGCATGAGTATTCCTAGAGACAAGGAAGATCACAGGTTGATGTTATCTTAGGATGATTATGTGAATAAGGTAGTGTAGGATGTAGAACCGGTAAGTGCACCTATGGATGGATGGTTCACAAAATAGAGTACCCAATCACATGATGAGGTTGATTACATGTGTACTCCCTGATATTGCCCCAATAGTGGGAGCTATCAGAAAGTTTGTGGTAAATTTGGGAAAGAAGCACTGGAAAGTTGTTCAATGGATTCTCAGGTATCTAAGAGGGACCAATAGTAGGTATGCATGCGATGCAGGGTCAAACACTTCTCTACATGGGTATGTAGAATCAGATATGGCAGGTTACTTAGATGATAGGTGTAGCACCATAGGTTATGTGGTGGTTGGTATTCAAGATTGAGCTTGAAGAGGGATACAAGCTAGGAAAAAAATTAGAGGATGTACAAGTATAAGTATAGGTGTAGCTATTTATCTCCAAGTGGGAGATTGTTAGGTTACGGAGCTAAAAGCTTCACCCAGATTCAAACATGGAGGGTTGTTGAATGTCATAGTCACCAGCATCGGTCAGGCCAACCAACATTGGTCAGGGGTAGATAGGAAGCTACTGACATCAGTCAAGAATCGACTGACATTAGTCATCTCTACACAGACAACAACCGACGTCGGTCACCTGTGCGATTACCAAACTGTGAGTTTCATGGATAGTTTGTTAACAAACTAGTTGTTTGCATGTTAAAGGCTAATTTTAGTCTTGAATTTCATGTCTAATTATTGTAATTAGGTGTCTAATTATTGTTTGCATGGAATCTATATAATAGACTCATGGGCTTGTATTGTAATCAAGGCAAGGAAGAGATCCTTTCAATTGTAAGATCAGGTTAATCTGCAGGTTGTGCAAGATCAGAGAGAAGATATACATCATAATTAAGGTCATTGATTTGTAGGTTGTTGCAACATTAGGGAGATCTACTTGAAGTACTTTGAGTACTTGGTATTGGCAGTAGTGTTACTGATTAGTTGGAGGTGAACAACAACTCTGTGTTTGAGTTGATTGTTGTGACCATAATTGAGAGAGTGAACTCTTGATTGAGAATTACCGGAAATCCTAGAGGTGTGGGAAGCCTCAGAGGTGTGAGAAGAAGTGGCATCTTATTTATTGTATTTTCTTTTTGGATGAGTTGAATACAAGATTGTATTGTCTCTCAAATTCTATGTTGTTTCTGATTTCTAGTTATTGTTGATTCTAGTTAAATTCCATGTTTAGTTGCTTATACAAAGGTAATCAATTATGCTCCTAATCCTAACAAAGTGGTATCAGAGCTTTATGTTCTAGATCTTGACAAAGTGGTATCAGAGCTTTATGTTCTAGATCCTGACAAAGATCTGTATTCTCTTGCATACCTGATATAACTTCTTCAATATCAACTACAAACTCATTTTAAAATTTCTACTCAAGTGAAGTATCATTTAAGAGTTTTTCATCATACATAATTAGAGCATCATCTTTACATTCTCCAAGGACCTGACTTATAGCTGCAACCTCTTTCTCTATCTCCCATAGAATAGGCTCCTCTTGAAGAAGGGAGATGGTGGGAGGGTGATGAAATTAATTTTTTGAGAGGAAACATGAAGCATGGATTTTCGATAATGATTAAAATTTGGAATATTGGGGGAAATTGAATAATGTAGGGGTTTTGGAGAGGAGGAAAAGAGAAACTTATGTATACCTTTATATTCTTCTCTTTCCACCTATCTATTACTTCATCAAGGTCTAAAACCTTTTTGTCCTCATGGACAACTCAAGCTTGAGGGGTAAGTGGTGAAGAAAATGGACTATAATAAGGTTTAGTTTCTTGAATATGTCTTGAATTATCATATAGATATATTATTTAATAGGTTCTTGAATCTAACTAATAATCTTCATTAGCACAGACTGGGCTTGGTCAAGAATTTCATGAGAATAAGGATCACAAGAAGAGTCATGGTAACGAATATAAGAGTATTCTTCAGATGACTTACTCAACTCACATTTTTTCCTCTCCCAAGACTCCATCTTCTTCAATACAAAAATATTCAACTCATTTCTCTCCTCTAGATTATTGGATACATTTGGAAACAACTCAATCACTTCCTCATACTGAGAATTTAAACATAATTTTATTGTATATACTAGTAGTTTGAGTTCTATTTCATCCATTTTCTCTTAGAGACAAGGATACCCTTGTGAAACATCATATCCATATGGAAAAGGTGAAATCTGGTGTTAAGACTGATATGATTCATAAGAAAGGTAAGATTCATGCTCTTAATAATAAGGATCATGGGAAACATGATAAGGCTCATCATAGCTTTGATAAAATTCTTGGTAAGGCTAATTGGGCTCATAACAAGGCTCATATGGATCATGATATGGATGGTGTGATTCATCATAGGGATGATAATGAGGTATTTCATAGGGATTCCCATCATACATAGCCATGAAAATAACATTAGGATAGTGAAATGAAAATAAACTTAAATGAAAACTACATGGACTTTCAAAAATAATTTATTGAGTTTAGGATCACCAAATTCTTTATGAATAACATCATTGAAATTATAATTCCACCAAGATAAGCTCCAATTTGTCCCACCAAGCATGCCAAAATTGTTTGTGTTACATATTTACACACTAGTTGAGTAAGGGGAGTGTTCAAATCTTCCTACTTAAATCTAGTCCAACATGAGACTAACCCTAGGCTATAGGTAACCTTTTGTAGGGTTAGACCTTTGGAGAAAGTCATATTACATCCATATCTATCACCTAATCTAAAATTTGAATAGGAAAAGGGAGAGATAAATGGGTAACAATGAATAAAAACATATGAAGGAGGTAATGCACCAGTAATGTCATTATTTATCCACTATATCTAAACTTCTAAAAAACACTAATGAGATCGGATCTACAACTCCAAATAGTTGTTTATGCATTAATATTTCATGAATAGGTTCACTAAATGATAAAAAACCAAGGAAAGTGATGGAGAGGCCTTAATTAATTCACAAACCAATCAATGTATCTACTTTATAGCTTTAATCAAATGACATTTAACACTAAACATGACCTACAAAATAATATAATTTAGTAGCTAGGTGAGATTAAGATTTAACAAGGGAGAATTTTCTACCACATATGCAAATCAACCTAATATTTACACACTATATTACCATAATAAAATATGAAAAGATTCCTTTATTTATCTCAAGATGTTACAAAGATCAAATCTAGGTAGAGTACAGTCATGCCCAAAAGAGGGATTACAAAACTATTTTCAAGGCTTCAAATTATGTATTTATAAGGGGGAGAGAGAGAGAGAGAGAGAGAGAGAGAGAGAGAGAGAGAGAGAGAGAGAGAGAGAGAGTTGTGTATTGGAAAAGGCTCAACCACTTTTAATGGATTAACACCAATTCAAGTGTGCTAACTCATGAAATTATCAAGAAGGTTTTATAAAATAATTAAATTATTATTATCCTTATCCATCCACCTAGTGTCCTTCTTATAACTGCATGTCATTGTCTATCTAATCTACTGATGAGGATCATGTCTTAGAATTGATAAATTATGCCACATCTACTTTGGGTGGCACTCAATACCAATTTATTGAATATGTGACCATACCAATAGGAAAGACACCTCTTCATCATCACATTTATGTTTGTATTTATTCCAACTCAAACCTAGGTCCATTATATAGATGGAAAACCAATCTTAGACCATTAGTTTTCACACAGCCAAAACATTCATGAAAATATAAAAATTGTTTGACCTTATTTCACAAACACTAGTCCATGTTATATCTTTGTATCTAGTCTAATATAACAAAATTATTATTCATCTATAACCCTATGAGAGCTAAGAGGCTCCTATGTATAAGGATTCTTCATCTAAAAGTAATGAACATGTTAATGAAATGACTTTGCAATAGGGTCAACAAGTTCCAAGTTATTGACCAGAGGTCCTATTTAAACTTCAATGGTGACATAACCTTATCCTTGACCATCTTGCTTGTATGAAAATGTATTTTTTTTATTGAGATCTAATGGTGATATGGGTCATTAACATTTTGTTTTCTTGGGTTAAATAACTAGTTTATAGACCTTCAATGGATGTGATTTGTATTTTTTCTTTGTTCATTGGTCATTGATTGCCAATTCAGACCATTTCAATATTTCAAATTATTATTATTATTATTATTATTATTATTATTATTATTATTATTATTATTATTATTATTATTATTATTATTATTATTATTATTATTATTATTATTGGTTTTAGAGATTCTACTATATTATTTACTCTACTTACACTATTATATTTGAATGTACGAATGCATGTGAGTCTTTAATTCATTTCTAAAAGATCCCTTTGATGCATTGACTTGATTTCATACCATCAAATCAAAATGTACAAGCTCATGTGCACCAATATCCCCTTGGTCCCACTTTACTATCATTTTTTGCACACCATCAGATCATTGGTATAATTAAATACTGATCATTGATTTATATTGAATCCCTCCTTTGATAGTGAATGTGCACTATGGGATCTTGGCTTGATGAACCCACATCGTAGTATCTTGTCCAAATTGTAACTCTTTACAGGATTTAACCTAGGGACCTTTTAACTCATTTGACTCTAGTGTGGATAATTAGATCTCATGTGTCAGTATGTTGACTCATGTATACCATAAGTTCTCAACCAAATTTAAACCATTTAATGACCTTTTGAATCCAAACAATTACTTTATAGAGCTTGAAATTTGACATTTGTATGAATGCCAATGACATCAATACACATGTCACTACATTTTTAATTTCAATGGTCATTTCCTATGCTTTAATTTTACACTTGCATAAATTTCATCTCTCCACTTGATCACAAATTCCTTTGGATATTTTTCCAATCTTTTATTTAAGATATTTTCATTAAAGAAATGACCCTTCAAGTTTATGCCTTAGGAATCTTTGTTATGAAAAGTGACCCTATAGAAATATTGTTTCAAACCAGTTTCCCAAGAAAAGACCCTTAAGTAAAATTTTCTAGATACACTTTGCTTAAAAATGATCGTTTGGGACATTGTTTCAAGACAATTTGTTTGAAGAAAATACCCTTCAAAAAAAGGTATAGGACCATTTCCTTGAAAAATAACCTTTCAGGACTTTTGAAAATCCCCTTCAAAATTTCTTTTTGGTTCACTTTCTTAAGAAAATACCCTTTGAGAAAAGTGTTTTGGCCGCTTTGTTTGACAAATATCCCTAGGTATTTATGTATGGGCCACTTTCTATGCTTGAATTAACCCTTTAGGATTTTTGCTTAGGACACTTTGTCTAAAGAGTGACCCTTCAGAACTTTGCTTTGGACCTTTTTCCAAAAATAAATGACACTTTAGGGAAATTTTTTGTAACACTTTATAAAAAATGATCATTTAATCTTTTTTCTAGACAAAATGTCTAAAATAGTTCTTGACACTTAGCCCAAAAGACCTGAAACAAATCTCTCTAAGGAATTAACACTTAGCCAAATAAAAAGGTTAAAAATAAATGAAGTTAGGAAAAGGAAAGATTTAAATATTTCCTACGTAAGGATTTACACAAAAAAAATTGACACTTATTATTTTTTAAGGCTCCTTCAAACTTATTCTTGAACTATAGATTGATCTTTGAAGGCTCAAACACTATGAAAATTTATTCAGATACATGCTCTCTACAATTATATACATATCCCTTAGAAATTAGAAAGATAGAATTTTAAGCAAGATTAAAGTGTTTCAGAATAATTGAATTTTGTATGATCCCTTTGTTCCATTAATTTCAACTAGAAATATTTTCCAAGCCTTGCTCCATACTTGATCCTCAAGAAACTACACTGCATTTAGGCATGTTTAGAATGTGGGCCAAAAATGGCCAATAGGAAGCATAGGACATGAATTTTGATTTTTAGTAACTAATAAAGCACATATAAATAGCTGAGTCATACCTCTAGGATGGAATTGACACATCAAACGTCTCAAAGATTGACAAAGTATGACTGTTAGTGGAGCAGATTCTCTTAAGGTTGAAGGTAGAGCTAGTGTAAGAAGAAGAATACTTATATGCCATGCTAAAAAGGGAGCTAGATGAAAATCTCAAAGAGGTATAAAAAATCTTTGACTAAATTTAAGAAGGCATAGATATAGCCAACACCATCTTTTGTAGCATTCTAACTAGGTATCAATCATAGACACACACCTCAATCAGGAAAATGGGTAGAAGGAGGAGTTGATGCTATAGGTATACACTATAAATGGATTAGAGTGCATCTAGATAATGGGTAAGATCAATGATTTAAGAACCCAGATCAAAGACCATGAACATAACCTAGAATCAGTCTTTTTTACCTTATAGATTAAGGCTTGCAAACAAGGGGAAATCCTAGATAAAGGAGTGATAAAAGTTATGGAAAATCTTGAGGTATTTAAGAGGGAATTGGAGAATATATATGTGCTCATGTTCAATTCCACCTCCATGAAGATAGACAATACCACTATGGAACTCAAGCTTGCTATCAAGGGATTTGAGGACTTGAGCACTAAGTTGAAGGAGAGTGTGCCTGATTTTTGTGTACCTAAAGCTTTGAAATATTAGTTTGAGGGTGGAATAGAAAATTTTTATGTTTTAATTTTGGGCCCATTTTGTCTAAGTGTGGTTCTATTCCAACTTAAAATACATATCAGTGTGAGGCAATCGTTTGGTATGATTTTTTGTTTTGATCCCTTTTTGCTTAAGTTAGAGGAATCAATGCACACCTTGTGCTATTTGACAAGTAGCTAAATGATTCCATGATGTCTTAGGTGTCTTCAAAGAGTGGTTATATGTGGAAATCATAGCAAAATGTCTAAAAGGTAATGGAGCCAATGGAATGATTGCAAAAATCTCTAGCTTGACACTTGATGTGTGTAACTCTAACCTAGCAGAAGATGCTATTGTGTGATATAAACTCAAGCTCAAACCATTAAGTGAAAGATATGTGATTTATTTTAGTGAATCCCATTGGTCCTAGATACAGTGATTCAATTACCATTAAAATTTAGGATTAACATGGATGCCTTTGTAGATCCATATTGATGTACCCAAGCTCACTTGTGAGACTCTAGGTTGTTAGTAGCTTTAGATAAGCATTTTCTCTACTTCACTTGTCATTTACTCTATTTATTGTGACTTTATTTAATGAATAATGGCATTACACCTAATTGAGTTTGATCTAATTTATGTTGTTATGGTAATTTTCTTTGAATATGAATTGAATGTAATAATTACAATAGTGTAATTTAAATATATGAATGATTAGGTTATAGTTAAGCTCTAGTCTAAGTCATTAATAGAATACCTATATAATTGATGATGTCAACATATTCTATGAAATAGCCTAAGTATAGGTAAGGTCACGCACCCAAACTTTGGTACCCTAGCTAGATGTGTGAGTCTAGAATGAACCTTCAATTGAAATCATCCCCTTAACCCCTCAGAGCAATGTAATGTCAAGAAGTTTAGTGACAAATAAAATTACACCCTTGAGGTTATAGAAACAACATAATAAAGACTTGCACCATTATGCTTAGAATGAGTTCCCCGAATAGGTTTTCAATTATAGATCATCAGTATTAGCCTATGAAGGCTTACATCAGTGAACCCACTAGAGCCTTAGTTGAAATAACCAAGTCTTATAAGTAATGAGTTACACCATGGCATAAATATCCCAATGCAATCCTTAATTTTTCATTTGTTGTCTTTAGGTCAGCACATAAGGCTTGTGCCTTGTGTGAATTGATGCCAACACAATCGAGTGATAATGTTGATTGTTATGGGAATATACTGAGTTTTCACCTAGTTATAATAAGTTAAATACTTACTTGGACAACCAATTAAGCACATAACTCCATGAATGATGAATTAAAACCCCAATTAAACTAAAACATATAGTTTTACTCCCTCAAGACACTTATAAATTGGTACTCTTTTACCTGATCCAAAATCAACATTCCAACCATCCTTCAAATTCATCAAATTAAACTTATAACATTTTACTAACTTAGGATCCATAAAACTATTAGTTACTACTCAATAAATAAAATTGAAATATAAAAATTATTTATTTTTTCTTCTACTTTCAATAGGAGTTGATTATAAATCAATGTTTCTATTATCCACAGCTATATACACTCTATTATTAGTTGATTAGTTGTATTTCATCTTAGGAAAATGTTTTTAGTAGTGGTTATCTCCACATTCCGTTCATACTATAGTTCTTTATGGCATCACATGAATAATATTGGTTCTATTTACAAGCACATTTTGACTATCTTGGTTTAGATTCCTTTAAAAATTAGTAGTCTTAGAAGAATTTAGATTCTTTAAATTCTTATTTTTCCCTTGAAATCTATTGAAATAACTTGCACTCCTTGTAAATCTATGATTAGAATTAGATTTTTTAAAATGCTTAGGAGGAGGGGACATATTTCTATTCTAAGATTATAGCCTATTCTATTTAAAATCTTGTCTTGCTTTTTGATGAGCCTTCTTCTTTTTTATACATTATGAGTAGATTCAATAGCATTAGTTAACATCTTAGGATTTTTCATATTCATATCATGCATTAATATTTATTTCAACCCCATATTAAACCTAGTGACTTTAGTCTCTTCATTATGCATGTAATTAACATGAAGCAATGGATTTTAAAATTCTATTTTTATATTTAGTCATAGTCATATTCTCTTGTTTCAATAACTAAAAGTCCATGGTTTTCTATTTATTAAATTTATAACTAAGATACATCTTTATGAACTACCTTTCAAAGGTAGGCCATGTAAGAGTCATTGGTTGTTAACCCTCTAATGTATATAGATGGTTCTACCAAAGAGTTGTAGCTCCTACCAACTAATAGTTAGCTACTCTTTCCTTCACATTAGAGAATATCTTATGCATATTAAAATACTTTTATAGGTGTACTAACCATGCATCAACTACATCACCTAATTACTCCACTAAAAATGTTGGCGGAGTTAAAGTTTTTAGCTCTTTAATGATGTGATCAACCATATTACTAGGGCTATTCTAAAGATTTAGTTCATCAACTTTATCTTCACTCTAACTAGAATTTGTTCATCTAGAACACATTTGAAATTATTAAACCTTTGTTTAGTTTACTTTGAATTGAATTTAATTAAATTAACGTTCCTTTCAAATCTACATCCTCATTAATGTTGGAATTGTTTTCCTCATGGTTAAGGGCCTTAACATTATTATCATCATTATTAAGTGGTGGTTCCTCTTTTTCATGAATATTGGTCATATGACCTTTACTTGAGCCTCTACCCATGTAAACATTTATTAGGTTATTTTCTGCTATTCTAAATCTTGTCCTCACAATCCTATGATGAAACAAAAAACAACTCATTAGACATCAACAATAAATATTTCTCAAAGTTCCTTAAACTAGAAAACTATGATATGATACCAATATGTCATAACCAAATTTATTTTTCATATAAACATAATCCAAACAATAAAAATAGAACAAATATCACCTAGAGTTTAGCACGTAACATATAATGAGATCCATAACTATATTACAACCAACACAAGAACTACACCAAGTGCATAACCCATCAATAAATTCATTAAGAATCATTTTATCCACCCAATATTTGGATAGAAGTGGGTTCATGTGGTCTTAGTCACACACTATATGTATGTACTATGTTTTGGCCTTCTTAATGGAGTTATTATTGACTTATGCCCTTACATAAGTACCTATACAGGCTATAGAATAACTACTACCTCATGGGTCATCTTACAAAATTTAGTAAATAGTAGTAAACTAAGATTAGATTAAATAAATGAATCATCATACTAGAATTTCTTGAGTAATATTTACCAAATCACAAGTAGCAAATGGAGATAAAGGTAAAATGTCTATTTCCAAAAGTAATGGAAATCATTTGAACACATTTTCATTTCATGTGTAAATTGAAATATGAAGTTTAACACAAGCTACTAAAGGAAGTATGCAAGCTTCATGGAATTTTTCAAAAACCATGCTTAAGTTTTACTTAATAACATCTTACCATTCTACAAATAAGGTATAATTTCATGACAAAATCATTCCTAAGGATTTTATAAAAACATAGGTTATTTTTACATTTCCAATTATTACCATCATAAATGTCACATGAAATAAATAAACATGATATATTAATAGTCACATGGACTAAATGTATTGATATTAAGGATTGCTTTAATCTTGATCTTATAGATTGACCCTTTGACTTAGATCCACAATCTTGACCTAAGCATTACTGCGTTGTGTAATTTAATATTTAGAGATTACTTAATCTTTAATTCAAAGGTGAATTATTATAATAAAAATATAATTTCATAACCTATTTTTCCATTTAAGGATACAAACTAACTTTTGAAAATTATTAAATAGTCTATTCCATACATGGAGAATTTGATCCTCAATCACAATATGCTTTACCTAGGAATAGCCATATCCCTTTTAAAATTTCAAATAAAGTATCTTATAGCCCAGTTATCTTCAACATATTAATAATATTTAATTAATATTATTTAAGATTAATTTTAATGAATTATTTAGGAGCTACCCATACAATTCACTACACTTAACAATGTTTAGTATTTTAAAAGTGAAATGATTATCTTCTAGAAGACCTTTCTTAAAAGATGTGTACATTTTTAATTACTTAAGTAACCATCCCACCTTATTCATTATCAAACATTCCATAAAATTATTATAGCTCTATCATAAGTATTATGCTAAATATAATCCATTCAATTTACCAATTATACTATAAGGATTCCATTTTACTAAACTACATAGTTATAGTCCAAGTCTTTAATGAAGTCTTCATAACTTTTGTTATTTAATATAACACACATAAGTTGGTATAATATATAGGTATTTGAAAAGTTATTTTAAACACAACTTTAAACCACACCAAATTACCACATTATAATGCTTATCACAAGTGAATCTATTCAAAAAATAATGTCACTTAGCTTTTACAATCTTAATATTTATTATATATAAATAATTCAAAGTAACTTAACATAATAACTTTATTCTTTGATTTCCATAGACTCAATGTAATAAAAGAATCATGTCATACTCATGCTAACTTTTATAGCTAAGTTCTAATACAATTGTTTTCATAGTTAAATAACCAAGTATTTCTAAATCACAATATTAATATGGTAAAAGTAAATCCAAAGGAGTGATTACATTGATTGATCATGAGTCAACAAAAAACATATATATATATATATATATATAGCAACTCAAAATGCTATAGCTTTTTAAACAAAGTTATTAAACTAATTATTCCAATTATGTGTCTAACTACTAGTACACGATAAAGACCACATATCTGTGTTCTTATATCAATGTATTAATGAGCCAGTTTAATTTTGTAATTAATTAGTAGTACAAGATTACTCAAAAAATCAAATGATTGACTGGAATTATATCATGAACTAAAATTACATGATAACCTACATCACCTTGTATTAAATATAATTATGATGAATGACATGCATTATAGTCATAGTAATTACATAACATTTTTAATCCATTTACATCTAACTATCACAAATCTAAGTATTAAGAAATTAATCAAATTATTGAATGAAACCCAATGAAGTTACATCTACCTCACCAGTCCCAATGATCCCAACCATAAGTGGCCCTCGATCAACCCAACTATTAGTTGGATATAGATCAAGGTAGTAAAAAAATGTTGGATAAAGGACTATGAAACAAATTGAGATTAAAAACATTTATAAAAATGATCAACATATCAAAAAAACATGTAAACCAACCCACCAAGATCCAGTAGCTTGGTACTTGATTACAAATGCAACTCACTTTGTAAACTTCTCAATTTATGGGCCATATTCTATTCAAGAATATAATATGGCTCATAAATATTTATGCCATAATTTATTTTGTGGTCACCTTCACATACTAACTTAATAGACATTTATGAGTTAAAATTAAACTCATAAAAATAATACATTAATCCCAACTAATTAAAAATTAATAAATTGAAAACTTATGTAATGTTATAGGTCCCATTTTTTAACTAAATATACTTTACAAAAAATAGTAAAATCTTAAATATCAATTATACTAATTAATGAAATCATAACAAAAAAGAATAATCAAATGATCAATGTATTTAATAAAAATTCAACTTAATCATGAATGGAAATAATTCCAATATCATTTCCAAAATTATGTCAATAGATCCAACATGATTTCCATAAACTTGAGTTAAACCATTAATGACCAAATAATATAATAGAAGTCAAAAAAATCATGTAGACATAATAAAATAATAATATATTATTTTCTTTCCATAAAACCCTACAATCATTTATAAACCTCATGGATACTCCTTATATCATTTCCCCAATGTATGCTTGTGGTTTGAAATAATTATTAGAGTATTTTCTAGATATTATTTCATAAACTCGACTGTACTCAAGTTAAGTTTTCTGAAATATAAAACCAAATAAAATATCCAGACACTCACTTAAACAACCCAACCGTATCCATTTATAATAATGGTTTAAGAAATCAAAAACAACAACCAAGACAAGTCATGTAAATCATGGCTCAATAAAATAACAGAACAACCAACCTAGGGGTTTGAATAATACACCAAATATAAATAAAATACAATCACTAACAAGGTCATATCCGTAATAGATTAAAAATAAATAAAAACAAATCAACCAAAGTTTTTCAAGTTATAAACCAAATATAATCCATACATAATCTCTTAACAAGTCATAGCCTTTACTTAAAATCCAAATAACTTGACAATAGCTCATAAACCCAATCCATAAAACAAACATATACATAGTGAGTATACATCCACAATATAGCCATATACAAAACCAAATAAATATAAAATAAATCCTAATCACTTATGTTTCATAAAAGATATGTATGATCCATCCATGTATACCATATAACAACCAAAAAAACCAAAAGCTTTGACCCTAGTTAAGGTTTTACCCATAAATAAATAACATAAAAAATCAATGATAATATTAAATGGATAATACCCTAAATTATTTCACCATAAAAAATTGCACTCAATATTTTTTAAAAATCACTACTTGGATGTTGAAATTCAACCACAAAACATATTTTATCTTATCTTCAAACATCACAATTTTTATGCAAAACTAGTACCAAAATTCCCTTTTATCAAATAAACTAATTGAATAATAGATAATAGATTAAACCCCAATTAAATCTACATAAATCCCACATGTCTATAAAGTTAAATGTATCAAATTGTAGTTCCATCTCCTTACAAACCTCATGTGAAACTATATTACATTTCCCTTGGCCACCATGCCAAAAATTTGGATAGAGTTTCCCCAAGGATTATATCTCTTCCAAAGACTATGTCCAAATGAACCAAAATAAAACATCAAAATTTTAAAGAAACATCTCAACCCCCATTACATGGTAATTTGAGCCAATGCCATGACCCTTAAGTTTTTTGTCACAACCAAAACATATCAACTAATTACCAATTCCCCCAATTAGGTTAAACAACCTATGTGAATAACCCAAGTCCAGCTTGTCTTAACAAACTTTCTAACCAAAAAATTAAAATAAGGGTCCTTCAAGCAATTCTCAAACCCTAGTACATAAGCCTCAAACATAAAATAAATAAGATGAGTCCATAATTTCCTAGAACCATAAAATGGTTATTTACAACATTAAGTCAAATAACATCAAGACAACTGAACAAAGTAATTATATGTCAATAATCAAAATAATTGAGAATACATAAGATAAATATTTGATTGAATACCCTATTAAATTTTATAGTCATGGATTCAATAAAAAATAAAAGAAACTAAAATGACAAAAATGATGATGAAAAATGAGGACAATAGTCTCCAAGTAATTACAACACAATAAAAAAGACAATTCTCATAATTGAAGACATCAAGTAAAATGATGTTTGAACATACATCAAAACTAACTTAAATCAACTAATAATGAAATTAAGCATTAAAATATAACATATAATATTTAAATTATGAGAAAAACATTGACTAAAACATCAATAATTATAATATAAAACTTTACAACATAATTCAATGTTCTATTTATCCATGTTATTTGTTTATGTCACCCTGATTCTTAGGTTAGAACACAACCTAGCTCAAATACATGCCCTTATAATAAACAAATATACTATCAACAATATTTGGACATCTAAGTTTAATAAATGTAATAAAAATATTTGAATAATACCTCTAACTGAATAATGAATTAGTAAATGTTAATAAATGATATCTAATGTTGTAATGAAAATGTAATCCATAATTGGCTCAATAATTATAATAAAAATGTATCAACGTAGATCATAACACTGTAACACCATATTAAAGCAATAAAATATTATTAAATAGTTCACAACTAATCTATATCACCACCAATGAATTAAATCTAGGTCAATTAAGGTTATGACACAAATAATATAAGACATTAACTCCCTAATATTATTAGAATATCAAAATTTCACATTATAAACCCATATATACAAAAATAAATATTTCAAGTAATCTCTTAAATCTCTAAAACACACTCAACATTAGTCAAAAAATTAGAAAGAAGAAAGAAGAAAACAAACAAAGAAAAGTTCATAAACATTACATTGAATTTCCTAAAATTTATTCATCCTATTAGTATCCATCCAAAAAGTAAAGCTAACTAGAAACAATGTTTAGCGATATTTTAATGAGCTGACCTTTTATGCACCCTATTAGTAAGATAGTGAATGAGTCAAGAAAACAAAAAAACACCCTCTAGGAAAATATAATGATCAACACTTTTAAAATTTATTAATAAATAATAGAAATTGTCCATTAATTACCATGATGGAAATGTTTGTTACAACCAATGTCACACATAAACAATTACATAAAATACCTTAATCATCATGAAAAGGAAATAAGGGAGACCGTTATGCACCAAATCATAAAATTTGACCAAATAGGGGTTGTTTTTCACTCGATGTCTTAATTTTCAAATAATATTTGATTTTAGTTGTCTATATCTCTTGTAATCATCTAAAAATTACACTTGAGTGCCTAGAGTGTTACTTGAGATCACCCATCCTTAACATAGCCCAAGACCTATCTTAAGGCCTATTTAAACACTTATCCAACTTTAATGTGGGCCACATTCATCCCTAAACATCTCAAAATCAATCCTAAACTCTTCTTTAGGCATCCATGTCTCTAGTGCCTCAAGTTATGCCACCTAGAAATTACCCATAAGTGGACAATAGCACCACAATGCTATTGTCTTATTTGGGTTTTATTATTATTTTCCCTCTTTTAAGCTCCAAAAAATATATTTTCAATTCCTATAGTAACTAATGTCAGCCTAGACCTATTTCAAACCATGCACAATCACTAGATCAGTATAAATATATGAATTTTAGCCATTTATCAACTAGATGGAAATTATATGTAAATTCACACAAAAAAGCTCTAAACAAGTTATGAATAATCAAGGTTTTCAATCCCTATTCTTCCCTACTTCTACATATAGTAATCTACAACCCTTCTAAGATCAAAATAAACATATTTATAGTCTCAATCCTTACTCAAATCATTTAAATTAATAATTATAGTAGTTTCACTTATGCTTACACTAACACTTAGGTGGGGAAAAGTACATCGAGCTTGGTCCCTCCTTAAAGTATTGCTATATAGGAAAATCTCATCACAATGGGGTATTGAGGATGTCTAGCCTACCCAGCTAAACCACATGTTTACTACTTGTTCCATGAAAATACCCTAATCACATGAAGGTCTATGGTTTGCATACAAAATCAATCTTAATAGGTCATGTATAGTGATTCAAGGTTTGACCACATAGGAACAATCTTGGAAGACTCATACACTAGTATTCCAAAAAGCTTAGAATAGTTCCTACATATAGGGCATTAGAGCCATAACTGGACTCTATCACCACATTGTTACTATATAGAGTAGGGCACTATTGTCCAAGAGGGTTTTTGACACATGGGTCCTATTTTTGACACTCATACCAGCTCTTGTACTAGTTTTTAACCTATATATCCTTTACATTAGGTAGTTTTCACTAAGTATTCATTTATATCCTTCATTACTATTATTATAAATATCAATTTAGCTCAGCTATTTCACAATTCAATTTTTGTATTTATTGCATATTTTATACCTTGATTTACTCTACTCAGACCCTTTAACAACTTAGGGCTTAGATTTCATAACCCTAAAAAAGTTAATTCATTTAGTGAACCTGACTTAATTCAAGCACATTATTTCAAACCTTAGTACACCATTAGGGTTTATATACTTATTTATAGAATATACTTAGTTTTTAGTTTGTAGCCTATCATCATGATTATCATGATGGATTCCATTTTCTACTTTTTGATAAAAAATATTATGGTTTTCCATGCATGCCTATTTCATGCCATTTATATAAATATGCACATGTATGTCACTCTTGTAATGGACCATGTTATAACTCATCTTATTTAACACATTTCTCCACCCTATCTCAATTTCCTCTTCTATGAGAATTATTGTTACATGGATCATTTTGAGTTACCTCTAGTTTCTAAATGATGACAAAGATCTTAGAGGACTTTTTCCTTCATCCTCTACTTAAAACCAATTGATTAACTATTCTCACATCCTACCTCTACTACTCACCCTTAAAAAATAGTAGATACAATGGTTTGAGATATTACTAGAGGGGAAAATATGCCTCTTTAACCTATATAGTAAAAAAATAACCCCACCACCCTTCTTCATCCCCAAAATACTAAAACATGACCTAGGGATAAACACAAAACATTTAATATTATGGATCACTTGAGAAACACATTATCTAAGATATCCATATTGGAATTACTTTAAAAGGAAACTTTTTTAAAATTTATTTAAAAAAAAATCAATCATACATAGTTGTCTTATGACATAGAGGTAGTTTACTTTGCATTTATCCCTAACACTATCAAGGATATTGAGTATGTTATACATTTTTCAAATGAGTATTTGACCTAAAAGTCAACTATTGATCATAATATATTGTTCTTCATTAAAGCACAAATCAATACAACTACTTTTAAATGAGTTCTAATTGATAGTGATTCAAGACTTAAAAAGGGCAACCTCAAATTTATATAGACTATGGGGGCTAATATGGCATATATTTATAAGACATATAAGAACATTAGAGGTTTTGATGACATCCCTAAATATGCATTGGGTTATATTACATTGGATATTATGATTTTTCAAGAAACACTACCTATAGAGTTTCAAGTGATGCCTAATCATTTTCATTATAACCTATTACTTGGGAGACCTTAGATATATGTTATAGAGGCTATACCTTACACCTTACATAGAAACATCAATTTTTTACATGATGGATATCTATACACTTGTCTAATAGATAATAAACCATTGAGATATTATAGAGTCATCAAACCTATCACTTCTAGTACATATTGAGGTGTGACACATCATGTTCTCATAGAGTTCCCACCTCATAAGATTCCATTATAGAAGATGCACACATATGAAGTTGGGGAATATAGACCATTATTCATACACCCATTCCATATCCTCCTATAATATAGTTACCTTCATTCATAATGGAGGAGGACCATCCTATATTAAAGTTATCTGCACCCATGATGGATGATGGGATTATCATAACATAGTTACAATTAATTGTTAAATAAAAATTATATATCCATAAATATAATATAGATTCCTAAACCACCATATAAAATGATCCAACACCCATTGAGATTGATGATTACTTATGTGGAGTGAGATTCACACTAGTTGGCCCATGCAGAGTATAGAGATGATTATAAGGCACTCATGCCTTCTACCACACAATAAACACAAATATCTCATAGTCTTATAGCTACATGCCCACCCACTAAATTACAATTAGAGGAAGATTCATTCATTCAATTAGTCCATATGGTTACATATATAAATATTGATCGAGTTATATGGATTCAGGTAGGTAGTTCATAGGATAAACCATATCAGATATAGTTATTAGTTTATATAATATTTACGGAATTGTGTATATTTCATCATAAATCCATTATCATATTTTAATAATAGGATGGTATACACTTTTATCACTTTCATAGGATTATAGGACATGATAGAAATACATGCATAATATTACAACATAATTTGGATAAGTTTAAGGCTCATGGCACTACTCAGATTACATATCCTCCACATATACCCATACAAGAACCATGATAAATTATTCATCTACATATATATTCTTTGAATGATCCCTTGACTATCCAAGTTTCTATGTAAGACTGATACATCCACCATGTTTATATAGATGAGGATTCAGATCCCAACATTTACACATGGGAAATCTTACAACACATAAGACATTAGGAGAGTGAGATATAACATGTTATACATAGTCAATATTCTTTAGGATATATAACACTACCATTTACATGTGGACCAAATTTGGCCAACACATTACTATTTGTCATGAGCATAAACACTCATACATAGGTTACCCTTGGAAATAAATGGTTATAGATAATGGATTCCATAGTTGTTCACATAGATAAATGCATGAATTTTAGTCATGAGGGACAAACAGTTCATATTTTACATGATGCCTTAGATGAGAATCATATATTTTTGTATAGATACTTGTTTTAGTTTAATTAAGGTTTAAAATCATCATTCAGGGAGTCAAGTGCTTATTTGGTTATCTAGGTAAGTCTTATACTCATTATAACTAGGAAAAAACCTAATATATTTCCATAATTCTCAACATTTATCACTTGACTATAATAGAATCAATTCATATAATGTGTAAGCCTTATGCACTCACCCAAAGTGCAATAGAGAAAGAATAGAGGCCTACATTGGTCTATTTGTGCCATGGTATAACTCATTACTTATAAGACTTTTTCATTTCAACTAAGGCTATGGTGGGTTCATTAGTATAACTTTTCTTGGGTTAAGACTGATGATTTATAGGTGAAATCCTATTTGGGGAACTCATTATAGCCATAAGGGTGAAAGTCTTTATCAGGTTCATTCTATAAGCCCAAGGGTACAAGTTTCTTTGTCACTAAACTTGGTGCCATTTATTTTCTCTGAGGGGTTAAGGGGATGATTTCACTTTAAGTCTCATTTTTGACTCACACATCTATCTAGGGTACCAAAGTTTGGGTACCTAACCTTACCTAAACTTAGGCTATTTCATAGAATATGTTGACATCATCTATTACATAGGGACTCCATTAATAACTTAGAACAAAGATTCAATTTAATATAGTCATTCATATATTAAAATTACACTATTGTAACTATTGCTTTCAATTTATATTCAAAGAACATTACCATAACCACATAAAGTAGATGAAACTTAATTAAGTGTAATTCCATTCTTTATTAGACAAATTCCTAATAAATAGATTATATTAAAAGTGAGGTAGAGAAAATGTGTATTTAAAGCTACTAACAACCCAAAGGTTCACAAGTGAGCTTGGGCACTACAACGTGGATCCTCAAATGCATCGATGCTAATCCTAAATTTTAATGGTAGTAGAATCACTATATATATGAAAAAAAATTCAGGACTTCACTACATCAAATCATGTCTCCTCTAATGATCCAAAATATAGGCCCAACATTACCCCATATAAAATTGTTAGTCCACCCTTAGACTAGTCTTTCAAATATTTTGATGCACAGAACTTGAGTGTGTTCTGAATTAGCTTGGTGTTGAAGTCCTTAAATCCTTTGATTAAGCTTAAGTTACTTAATGACACTATCTATATCCATGGAGGTGGTGTTGAGCATGAACACATATGACTTCTCTAATTCCCTCCTGAATGCCTCAAAACTTGCTTTAGATTTTGTCACTCCTCCATCTAGGATTTCCCCTTGTTTATAGGTCTTAGTCTACAAGGCACATAAGAGTGCTTCTAGGTTATGTTCTTGATGTTTGATTTGGGTGATTAAGGCATTAAACTTCCAAGTTATCTATGTGTTCTCTAAACTATTTTTAATTTATAACTAGGCCATCAATTCCTCCTTTTCCCCCTTTTCTTTCTTGAGGCATGTGTCAATGACTAATTCCTAATTAGAGAAGCTGAAAAAGATGGTGTTAGTTGCATTTGTGCCCTATTGAAGTTGGTAAAATATTTTTTCTACCTCTTCATGATTTGGCACCATATACTTTTGTACAATGACACATGGGTCATCCTCTTCTTCTTGTGTCAGCTCTACCTTCAACCTCAAGAGCATCTACTCCATTAGCATGCATATTTATAAACCTCTGATAGGTTTGATGTGTCAAAACCATCCAAGAGGGATGAATCATTTATTTCTATGTGCTTAGATAGTTATTGCAACTTAAACTTCATGGCATATGCTTCCTCTGCTACATCATATGTTATTTTCTTCCATTTCTTCACCCTAACATCATTAATGATGTTTTTTTCAAGACTTAATTAGCCATCTAGATGAGTACATTAGTAAACCTAATTGGGTTCATGGCATGGGGATTTAGGGTAAAGGAGTCTTACCCCTATTCAAGTTTATCTGTGCCCAAAATAGACTTTTAAGGAACCCCAAAGTGAGGCTTATCTATGTAGCTATCTAATGCAAATTAAAGTTGTTTGTCCATCCTATCCATGGTAGATTTGGGGGGAATGTATTCAAAAATTTATAATTCTTCCTCTATCCACCCATTTTACATATTTTCCATGAGGCTCTTCTTCCTCTTCATCGATGTTACCACTCTCTTTAATATTTTCCTCTGAGGTTTCTTCTTCATGCTCATGTAAGGGTTATTATTCAAACTTGTCCCTATTGTCTACTTCTTCTTCTCTCTTAGAACCACCTTTCCCCTTCTCCTATTTTTTCTAGGTCTCCATGGCACTCTCTATTTTTTTATTTTCTAAGGTGTTAGCATCACCTTTTTTTTCTTAAAACAACCCTTCACTACATGTACATACATATAGTGTAGCTTTGTTTTTTATTCTAGTAGAGGAACTAGGCACCTTTTTTGCCACTTCATTAGTAGGTTTTATGATTTCCATAGCCTCTTTCTCTTCCTCAACTTTCTTTGCCATTTATTCTTAGGCCTTATTCTTTTTCTTGACCTTATTTTTTTCACTATCACCAAGGTATTTTCTTCCTTGGTCTTCCTTTCCTTGGCCTCAACTCTATCAATATGATTTTGAGCCATGTCATCTTCCTTCATGGACTCTATTTTCATCTCTAACACCAACACCTTTATAATTTCTACTTCACTCATTACTAGATTCCTCCACACCTTTCTCTTTTCCTCCTCATTTTATGGAGGCTATGTGGAGGGCCCTTTAGATGAGGCACATGATGGATTCCTTACTTATCCAAGTGAGATGATAGTGTTACCTTTCATTGCCTTCTATTATATCCTTAGGATTGGGCTCACCTCCCATCTCTTCTTCTTGGATAATGTAAACTATTGTCCCTACTTCTTCCTCCTCCTCCATCTCTTAATGTGCCTCTTGTGCTTCCATTTCCACCAAGGTTATCATTGGCATCTTAATGTGACCCTTGGAATTATTTTTCTTATACTTATTCTTGGGTTAAGTAGTCCTTGGCATGAAGGTCATGCAATTTTTATATGGGGCAAAAGGACTTACTTCTTCACTATAGGCAGTTTTTAACTTTAGACACTCTTGAATTTCTTCAAGTGTTTCTCCCTACTTTTTTTTGGAGAATTATTCTATGTTGATGGCATTGGCTTCCATTCATCACTGATCTAAAGGAGAATATCATAATCCTTCTCAAGGTATGTGCCCTTCTTTTTCAGCTTCATTTAATAATATAACATATGTATGTTCTTGAGTATTACTTATTTCTAGAGGGGATATAGGTTATTGAGATCTGATTCACCCTCCTCATATTTTATATATTTTTATCCTAGGCTCACATATTGGCACTATAAATTTCTTCTCTCCAAATCCATATCCTTCACCAAGATCTCTAGATACTATGCATTTTTAATTATCCTTAGTGCATCATTGAATTTCTTCATCAAAAATGCATAAGGGAGTTTTATCCAACTTGAATGGTTACTATCTCTAAGTGTCAAGCACACTACATAGAAGTGTTTCATGACAACAAAGGTCATCATTCCAAACATTTTTTGGGTAATCTCTTTGAGTATTCACCATTCCATCTTGAATGCCTCTATATATTTCACACACTACCCCATCACTTAGGTATTGTACTTTTAGGAGAAGGAAGGGGGAAGGTGAAGTCCTAGTACTTCAATGTTTGGGAGTCTTTATGCACCAAGAATACGTAGAAATTATTTTCATCATCATCAAATATGTTAAACTCATACATGAATATTAAAATAAATATTGACCCCCATGTGAAGGTATCTCATGCCGTATGACACTCAATCACATTCTTTATCATTTTCTCAATAATTAATTTAGAAATGTTAAATTTAACCCCTTTCACCATGTGATAGGTGATGCATAAGTATGACTTGATAATATCCATCCATCTTACACCAGGGTAAATCTTGGAGCTTAATAGGTACACCACTACCCTCATGCCAAGGTCCTTGCTATCCCTTATTAGGAATGTGAATCCTCCCTTGTAGTACTTGAGGAGTTTCATGACCCTCTCTACTTCAGCATCATCTACCATCATCTAGTGGATGCCTACACCTAATTTAGGGAGCTTATTTATTCTACCAATTAGGCAAACTAATAACCACATGTGCTTCTTTGTAAATTAGAAGTGGTCACAATGGACATTCAAAAGGGAGAACTACATGAGGTCCTCTAGCTTGCAAAAATATGGAAACTCATAGAGCTGAGTTGCACTGGTGGTCGCAAGCTTGTCTTGAATGGATATGTCAAACAATGTTACACTTACCTCTATCCTTTCTCTGATGTTAACCATCCAGTCTTTTCTTAGATCTTATGTATTACTTAGGGTGCAATGCTTGTATTTTTTTAACTAGTAGGTGTGTATGAGTGATGCCCAATTCTTCCCCACTAAGACCTTTAGGGGAAACTATATCTCCCTATATGACATATTTATGAGTGACTTAGGGTCAACCAATACAATTATAATCCCTTCCATCAGCTATACCTTCTTATTTACAATGGTTATTTCTTCTATTGTTCACACTTATTTGGCATCCTTATATGCCTATGATAGACTAGAACTCATATGTTTATTTCCCATCCTAAACTGGCTAGTGTTAAAGTGTGGTATATTGACTTTGTCAAAGCCTCTAATGTTTCTTGGCACTTTTCACAGTCATAGGGTCTATGATGGTGACTTCAAATTTCGAGATTTGTTCACTGTTAATGGTAGTCTTGGCATCACTCAAGTTTTTTGTTATCTTATTTTCTCATAATTCATGCCTCACACTCTTCTATTATAATCTCAAAGGGAATGTAACTTCACTCTATGCTCAAATGTTCTCTTTTTTATCATTTTTGGGTACTCAGGACTTTGTTTGGTAGCTTTTTATCACTTTAGACTCTACTTCAGCTTTGTGTGTCTAGTTTAAATTCCCTTAAGGTTTGTAACCTAAACCAATCAGCCTTTCACTTATTTATACCTCGATTATAGCTACTATCTTAATTATAGGTGAGTAATGGCATGATGGTGCATATCTTAATTATAGGTAAGTAATGACATATGGACCCATACCTAATTTATAGATTTCCTTAGTACTTGAGGTACTTGGAGTCATAGAGCAAGATCAATGATCCTTTAGTTAGTACCTTGCACTTAATATTCTTGTTAGGCCACAACTTTTGGTTTGCCTTTTCTATCTACTAGCTCCACCTTCCTTGAGAATGCACCTCATCCAAATGATCTAAGTCCTCTAGCCTTACACTCAATGATTATTGGTCATCTAAATGATCAATATGCATAATGTGTAATGATGGCACCATGAACTCTATTGGTAGAAATGATTGAGCACCAAACACCAATATAAATGGTGTATCCTTATTCAAGCACTTGTAGGTTGTGAAATATGCCCATAGTATTTTTGACACTTGATAATCCCAATATTTACAACCAATATTGTAAATCTTCATGAGAACATTCCCAGTATCTTTTTTAATGACTTAGTATTGTCATTCAATTATGGATGATAAGGGGTGGTCTTATGGTGCACCACCATGTATTTGGTTAGTAGGATCTACCATTTTCATTGATGAAGTATTTGCCTCTGTCACTAGTCAAACTAAGTGGGGACCCATAAAAACTTATGATCTTCTACCATATAAACCTCATAGCTATGGAAGTTGTACAATATTTTTTTGGTGTTTCCTCAGTCCACTTAGTGAAATAATAGGTGGCCACTACAATGTATCTTGCACCTATGCACCTTATTATAGGAGTAATAAGCCTAGCAAAATCAATGGCCCATTTTTAAAATGTCACCTAGGAAAGAATGGAAATGAGGAGCATCCCATCCTGGTGGTTAGGATTCCTTATGTGCTAGCAGATGTCACATGCCATAACACAATATTTTGCATCTTAGAATAGACTTGGCCACTATAAGCCTGATTGTAATAGTTTTCATACTATAATGTCTCTAATGTAATGGCCTCTTTATATCCTTTCATATGCCTCTTGTAAGATAAAGTATCATTTGTGTTTAAGACACATCAGTGAAATACTTGGTCTTAGCCTAATTTTTATAGTTCCCTACTAATGAGTTGAAAGGGAGTGGTGTAAAATGTGAGTTATTTCTTCTCTTTATCATGGTTTGGGGTTCAAATCCAAATGTTAGAAAAGTGGCTATATTTTCCAAGTCATCAAGAATGCATTGGAATTTGTAAAGTTGTGAATTTAGCATGTCATCCTAAATAGGTGTTGTTGTATCACTAGATTTGATGTAGGATAAATGGTATAGACCTGAGTTCTATTTTCTAGGCTTAATGAAAATTAAGAAATGGAATTCTTTAAATAGAACTATCCATCTAAAAATGTGCTCACTAAGAATGGGATTATTCACAAGGTACGTAGGAACCTCATAATTGGTGAAGAAGATGAATGGTCTTACCAACAATAATTACCTTTTTTTTTATAGGGCATAGACTATGGCCAGTGCCTTGCCTCAATGGTGGCATAGTTCTGCTCTACTTGGGTCAGTTTCCTTCTTGCAAAGGAGATGGGATGATCCATCTTACCTTCATTGATTTGTGCCATAATGGTGCCAATTTTATATCTAGATACATCGACATAGAGTTAGAATGGATTTCTCTAGTCAGGAAATTGTAAAATATGTGTGCTAGCCAATTTGAGCTTTAGGGTTTCAAAATATTATTCTTACATTGAACCCTAATAGAATGGGCCATCCTCATATAAGAGATCCTATAGTAGTGCTTTAATCTTTTCATAGTTCCTTTTAAATTTCATATAGTATACATAATGGTCAAGAAAGTTGTGAACATCTTTCTGTATTGAGGGGGTCTATAGCTAAATGATCATTTCAATCTTCATGGGATAGATGAGAAGATCATATTTATAAATGAAATGATTTAGTAAGGTTAAAAAGGGTGTCATGAAGACAAACTTATTGAGGTTTAAGGATATTTTTAGTTTCTTTCACCTTTCAAACAATAGGCATAGGTTGTTATAATGGTCATTCACTGGCCCATATAATATCTAGTCATCCAAGTACACTTAGAGGAACTTATGGATAAAGTCCTTAAATGATGTGATCACCACTCTAGAGAACATGAATGAAACATTATTGAGTCTAATGAGAATCACATTATACATGAAAAAACCCCATTAAGTCACAAAACTAGTTCTAATCTTGTCCTCCTCCTCAATCTAGACTTGATTGTATCCTAAGAACCCATTTGTGAATGTGTATATTTTGTAACCTATGATGCCATCCAAAACTTCATCAATGAATGATGTTAGGGAGGGGTAAATGATGTAAGAGACATTAGATACTATATAATAAATGTAGATATATATTTTCCCATCCATATTGATGGTAATAACCATGGGGCTTACCCATTAAGACTCTTACAATGGGTAGATCACTCCTTTGGCTAGTATACCATCAATTTCCATCTTGACCTTTACACAGAGATTAGGGTTCATTATATAAGGGTGTTTATTCATAGGTATTATGAAACCCACTAGATTTATGCTCATATTCTAAAGGGATGGTTGGGTTCCCTTCACGTATTGATAATTTTGATAGAATAAGTCTTGGAATTATTTCAGAAGATACATAATTTGTGCTAGCTCTGCATCAGACCATTATACACCTAGAGTAGCCATCATTGGTTCCCCTACTAAGATTATGTTTACATTGGTATTTTTGAATATCATGTAGTAGGTTTGGTATTTTTGAATATCATGTAGTAGGTTTCATTATTTACCTAGTATGAGTCCTCAAATTGTAAAGTTCCTTAAATTGTTTCTATACAAATATGAATAGTGTCTTCCTCATCAGGCTTGTTATTATCCACTTGGTGCACAAGATTCATTTTGTTTGTCAAGGTCATCCAATGGTGCACCTTTTAAGTATCATCATATTATTCACTCAAGCCACTATTGAGAAATTTATTCTCAAATAAAGTAATGAGTACCAACCCTTTTTATCTAAACATGTCTTTTAGGTGCTCCTCTAGGATTGCAGTGTCCTCAAACAGTACCCTTAAAAATTACTTGTAGTGGCTCAATCAATTCAAGGTTATGTGAAAAAAAGGAGAAGGTATACATGAAGCTCTCCTTCAGTACATCCCTATTTTTTTTTTTCATGATTCATCTTATTTATAATGTACCATGCTCATGCCCATGTCTTTAAGGTTTTATATAAGGCATGCACCCATAAGTTCTTTAGGGTGTTTGTGCCATAGTCAGTCCAATTTTATTCACACAAGTACACATGTGATATTGGGTATAAATAACCATAGTATGTATAAATGTTTATATCCTCATTAATTTTATTGATTCTAGTGTAGATGGCTACTTTTACATCTTTCCAAGTTGGTAAGCTAGGCCTTCCTACTTCCCACCAATGAGTAGTAGTGCTTCTCAAAGTATACACCAGTGAACCAATCTTATATAATTATTTTTAGATGCATGACTCAATATCATGGACATATTATTCCATAATATTTCTCTACTCATATATTAGGACTGTATCAAGTTTACTTTCTATCATAAGGGACCCATCTCTATGAAGTGTGATCAATCTAGACGTAGCTAGTTCTCATAGGTTTTGCTACCTTAATGATCATAAAGTGACACCTCTAACTAGTGATATCATAACATTCTTATACCCATCAGTCACAAGTAATATTGGTGGTGTCTAAGGTTGACTATCCTTCATCCCAATAAAGTAATCTTTGATCATTGGGGTTGAGCATTTTGGTGCCTTATGTCATGATGGTGTAGATATAGTTAATCTCATCCTCTAGATCAACACTTTCTACATAGGGGGGTCCTTGGTCACTTTAGATGGGATTAGCTACCCTCTCCTATCCATTTTCAAAGGCCATATAGTGCTTCTTAAAATGCATATTAGTGTTATTTGTATATCACCATGGCTTTCTCAAGAGTGCTTGATAATTATCTTATTCAACCAACTCTATCACTTCAAATTCATTACAAAACTTAATTCCCATGATATATACAATGATGATTTTTACAATTCTTATTGGTTACATCTTGGGTTTGTTGGCCATGAAAATTACATGAGGGGAAGGCCTCAAGGTTGGTTTATCCATTTTTTCCCATGCATTATTTATTAATATATTAAACCCAACACATGTTTCCATGAGGACCTCACATAAATACCATCCATCAATGGTGTCATTCACTGAGAGTTCTTAATTTTAATCCACATTCTATGTATGTTTCACCTCTCATACCCTTTCCATGTATGGCATAGTGACTTCTACCAGATTTTGTCCTGCATGCTTTAAAATTTATTTATTTAATAGGGGTAGCATCCCTTATATCTATAAAAGGCACAAGATCTCTATTAGCTCTTATAAATTATCCTCTTAGCCATCTTGGTTATTGAAAGAGGTAATAACTTACAATCCTAGTTCTCATAATAGTTCAAGATCCCATTACATGTTTTGAATCACACTCATAGCCTATTGTAATACACATTTATATCATATAGGGTTTGGGTAAGGCATTTGGGTTTAGGGCACATTATGTTCTTATTAAATCTCTATTCCCCATATTCCAAGTGTAACTCAAGCACTAGTGCAACTGGCAGTTGAGTAATGAATCCACTATGAGTAGTTTCTTTCACTTTAATTAGCTTTGTATAGGTTAGTTATTCCTTCAAAGTTCACTTCTCTAATTTTAGCTCATGCCTAATCATTCCTACACCCTTATCTACATTGGGTCTACCATGGGTCAATTTCTTATACAAGTTAGATTATTCCTTGACCTCATGTGCTCCTTAACAATACCCACAAATTGGATGTGTAGGGCAACCACGCTGATAATGCTTTGTTGAACTACACTTGTAACATGAACATGGTGGGAATATACCTCCACCATCTCCTCCACCTCACCCTTTAGTGCCTTTGTGCATTCCATATATTGCATTATATTATCCAAAGCCCTCATTTCCTTGAGTCTCCTACCCCCTCGTTATTGTAGTTGCCTTCCTGGCACCTCTCTCCATGTTTTCATGCATCTCATCAATCATGTAAAAATCAGCTATGGTATGGGTTTAGGCATCACAAAACTAAATATATATGGTTATGTTAACCTAAATAACACATTATAATAAAGGGAAATTGTAAACATCATACACTTCATGATAAACCTCATAGCTTAGAGGGAATGTGTGCACATTCCTTCGAGGAAAACTAATCCTATTATGGCTTTTTGTCTTGCAATGAAATAGTGGCTAGTTTCTATATTTGGGAGGCCATAGATGGAATATACACCTCCATAAATGGGTTGATTCCCATATTATTGATCTTGACTACCTCAACATGGAGTGAAGCTTTAAGAGATTCATAAGGGTCCATGAATGTCTTCATAGATAGTGATATTTTGAACAATACTAAGAATCCTCCAAAAAACAATTACATATGTTGGGAGCGGTGAATGTCATAAGGAATATTGGAAATAAGAGTTTTGAACCTAACATCATATAGGTGCTTTCTCTTTGATAATCCTTAGTTAATTTTTTTGAGTGTAGTGATGTTATGTTATTCAAACTCAAAAATATCAAATTCTTTTAGGAATGCTTCCTTCAAAGTTTCATATTCAATCATAGCCTGGTTAAGATCAAATTTCATATACCAGGTATAAATTCAATCAAGTAGAGTTATTATGAACTATGTTACCTTATACTTTTGATTGGATTATACCCTAAGCGTGCCATTATAGTTCACATTATCACATGCTCTGCAACATTTTCCATGCCA